>OMKZ01031516.1:9544-36625 GCA_900302535.1 Neoniphon sammara
CTCTTCCATATAGGAACAGATTTGGTTGAAAAGCTCCCCACTTCTCCACGCCTCATAAAAACTCATCTTCCAGTCCAGTTTGTGCCCAAGTCCTTTTGGGAGCAAAACTGCAGGGTACAGTATGTCTTTATGTCCTCTATGTATGATAAGTCTGAACCAACTAACTTCAGCATGCAGGACTCAAGTTCTATACAGAAACTGAATGGCTGTGGAAGGAAGCACATCTGCACATGCACATCTGCACATGCACATCTGCCTCTATAGTCATTCCTACAACAGATTTACATGATCAGCCGTTCCTGAGAACTTTGGCAACGGGTCACTGCCAAAGTAACAGAACATAGTGTAAAATCATGCTGCATTTGATGTGACACTGCTGTTTTTTTTTCTCTATCCAGATAGTGTATGTGGCCCGTAACGCCAAAGACAATGTAGTGTCCTACTTCCATTTTGACCGCATGAACATTGTTGAGCCTGAGCCAGGAGACTGGAGCAGCTATCTAGAAAGGTTCATGGAGGGAAAGGGTAAGTATGAAAAAGAATAATGGCGTTGATCTACAGGTTTCTTCCATATTCCTGTCTAGCTCTTTTGTCATGGATGGTTCTGTGGTTTCAGTGGTGTTTGGATCCTGGTATGACCATGTGACCGGCTGGTGGGAGAAGAAACAGACTCATGCAAAACTACTCTACATGTTCTATGAGGATTTGGTGGAGGTAACACTGTGTGTGTGTGTGTGTGTGTGTGTGTGTGTGTGTGTGTGTGTGAGAGAGAGAAAGGGAGAATCTTTTGAATTTGGAGGTGTCCACCTAGTGGTAGCTGTCGCTGGTGGCCATGAAATGATGTGTGATGGTCATGTTTCCAGGATACTGGACGGGAAATCGACCAGCTCTGCAGGTTTCTTGGTTTGTCTTCTTCAGCAGAGGAGAAGGAAAAAGTCAGACTGAGAGCGCAGTTTGACAACATGAAGGAGGACAACATGGCTAACTATTCAACATCTAAAGTTATGGATTTCAAGATTTCTCCCTTCATGAGAAAAGGTACAGTTTGTAATAACATACAAGTTATGAATTGGCGAGGAAAGACGAGGCATCTTTTTCCTACTGGTACAGTTTATGATATACTCAGTACTCATGTACCTGAATGCTTCTCTTTGGTTCTCCAGGAAAGGTTGGTGACTGGAAAAACCATTTCACTGTGGCCCAGAGTGAACAGTTTGACAAAGACTACAAGAAAAAGATGAAGAACACCACTCTGCAGTTCCGCGCTGAACTTTGAAGGTGACCGAACAGGTTTTTTTCCCTACCGTACCACCGTGCCTTAAACAATATTGTATGTTGTACTATAATGATCCATGACATATTGACACCTCTAATCTGTGGGAAAATGAAACGTGACTGTTGTATCTCATCTGGCAGTGCAGTGTGGAATGTCTATTCACTGATGGAACATTAGGCAGTATCATTTGAATTGAACCAATAAACTAACAATTGTGAAAATTATAATTTGTAAGGAAAATCAAATAATTTATGATTTCTGTACATCAACATTCGTGTCTCAAGTAAATCCTCCTTTACCAAGTAAATAAAAAAAAATATGTCACAAAACGGGGGTTCATGGAGGCAATGTTTTTTTTCCCAGCAGTTCAACCTTTCAATGTCACTGAAGGTCAAAGGTCATGTGGCTGATACAAAGGTCATGCATGACTTTATATTTGTGTTTAATAGTAACCATATGTGTATGTATTATCAATTCACTGGTGTCGTCATTATAAATATTCCCTATGCTTTAGCATTGGGCTGAAACTTTGACCTACCCTGGGACCTTAACCAAAATTTAATCAGTTCTTTCTTTCCTGACCCTTAACACTTCCACCAAGTTTGGTCCAAATCAGATCAAAACTATTTTGAGTAATGCTGTACACACAAACACAGACAGGACTGGAAAACAATACCCCCAGGCACGGTGCGTAAAAATGGAACCATAGGAATAGAATTGCAAGGACCTTTGGTTCATCGCAAGTCACTATTTCTGGGTGGTTAAAATTTTGTATTCACTACCATCTAATATTGTCAGCAAAATTAAGTGGTTAAAAAACTTTCATAATATAAATTCCAAACTTAATTCTACTTAAATGTAATTTTGACAGTGGTAAGATTCCAATAAAACTATCCCATTTTCAGATTCTCTCTCTGTGAAAATTAATTTATAAACACAACTTCTCACCATTTAAGTCTTTGGAATGAAACATGGATATGAAATTCAATAACAAATTTATATTCTTTGAAACATTTGAAAGTAATATTTTGTTTGTGAAACTGCTCGTTAACAAAAATGGAGCCTGCGGAGCTACTTCAGGCAGACAACTCAAGACATGACATTCACATGTACACGCCCCATGCTCCTCATATCTGCTCAATGCTGTGCCCCTCTGCAATAAGGCGGTCTATTTCAGCTGCTCATGTTTTGCATGTATCCCTGCTCTCCTGCAACATTGCCACTGCCTTCTGCCAATTTGAGCCACTTTCAAATCTGATAATGAAAATATCCAATTCAGATTATCAGATCTATGCCATACGGGGACAGAAAGTCAGATTTTTCTGGGCACATTTAAAATCCAGCATGATTTGTCAAAATTACAAAAATCCTAATTTGTTACTAAACACTTGAGAGATATTTCATTTCCATGTTTATTTACATTATTTAAGGTGTTACATTAAAATTCCTTGTTACCATTTAACTATAAATACACCATTTTAAACAAGGCCTCGTCACCCAACTCTTTAAAATACATCCTTCAAACCTTTTAAAATGTAATAACAAAAGAAATGCTTTAATGGATATAACTATTTCATATTGCATCTTTTCAATATTAGTAAAACATGCAAAGCAAAAATATATGAAAATAAAATGATATCAACAGGATGTAATGCTTTACAAAGGAAAATTAACATCAAAGCAATTGTATGTGGTGGTAAATACAAATTTTGGGTCTGGTGGCAATAAGTGACAAAGCTTAAAGATCTTTCTCAAGGAAATGTTAATTAATGGCTTTCAGTGATAGTGCTCTATCCAAACAGCAATATACAGTAAATACAATACATTACATTATTTGTCAGAGAAGAGTTCCTCCAGAAAAAGATTGCTCATTAAAATGTTACAGATATTAAACATTCAAACCATATATTTTAGCCCTGTGTGAATATCAGAATCATGACACTGAAACTAGTATGTTAAGGTTAGAATGTGACACACAGCTGGACTGTAGAAAGGCTTTACCTGATAACACAGTAATCATATAATTCGGTTATGGGTAGTGTTCCTCTTTCAGTCATGCATCAGTCAATTTACAGTTTGACCACTGCACCATCTTAGTATCCTAAATATCTCATCAATGTCTTAAACAGCATTGTGTAGGCACTTCCAAAACCTGGTTTAGGGCTTGCCTGAAACTGTTTTAATGACCTAAAGATTAAATGCAAGGTTCACGGTTTATTTAGCCTTGGGAATAATCATAGATTACAATGTAGGTCACAGTCCAAGTTAATGCCGTGGGTCACTGGTGGACATCTCAAGGAAGAGCTGGAGAGGAGACAAATTATGAGGGATGTATCTGAAATAGAGAGAAAATAATGCCAAGCAAAATTAGACTTTAGCATTTAAGAAAGCAACTCAAAGAGCTTGCAAAGAAATTGTAAAATGGTCCAATATTGAACATTTCCAAATGTAAATTTAACTTTACTTACATGTTTGACATGCCTGGAAGACAGTGGCTTGTTTGTGATGGTCTTGAAGCTGGACATGAGAAGTCCAGTGTTGTCAGTCGGTGTTGATGGTCATAATAGGCTATATAATCCTGTGTACTAGCTTGCTCCTTGCTTATTAGTGTTGCTGTAACTCCAGGTTTCATGACAGAGAATTGAGAATTGCGGTGGAATACAGACATTGGCAGAGTAAATGCGGCAGTGTAGCCCAGAATGGAAAAAGATCTTGAAGCTTGGTATTTTTGCAGCAGACACCCTTAGTGTTAGTAATCTTGAAGAGACTCCTTATTCTGCTCTGCAGAGTGGCATTCATCTTTCTTAAGATATTTTTTTTAAATATTCAGAAATGTACACAAATACAGAAATTTCTTGTTTGATGGCTTATTTGTACATCCAATTTGGTTCACTTTAACAAAAAAGTAAGTTGAAATGAATGCTTCAGTTATGGCACAAAAAACAAAAGCCAATACAGTCTTATTTTTGAAGAATACTATATGCTTACAATAATAAAACTTTAAAAATAGAAAATATATAATATACACTTGAAACTTTTGTCAAAGATATTCTAAATAAAAAAACTACAGCTTTTTGTATACAACTGTTTAAAGTATGGTATTTCTGCAGAAAATCTGATAAGATAGTATAAATGATAACATAAATGTAACTAAAAGTAAAAGTGAATGAAGAAAATGTTTCAACCTGTAAAATCAATAGATATCTTGTAACAACCACATGCAGAGCAGAATAAAGGTAGTCTTTATTCCATTTAGAATTAGGCATCTGGTGAGCACTGTGGTTGTATTATGTATCCTTCCCTCAGGAAACCATTCCTTAACTAATTGAAGTTAGTATCGGCGGCCATAGCTTGGTGAAGAGTAGGAGGTGGAGGAGGAGGAGAAGGTTGTCGTAAAACTTGATCCAGTGGCATCAAAACTACCCCTTCTTGAGCCTGACCTGGAACCAGTCCTTGAGCCAGACCGTGACCCAGTAGCAGAGCCTGACCCACTAATGCTATAAGGGCTGTAGAGGCCTTTGCTTGATTGTGATGATGCTTCCAGTAGTCGTAGACCAGTCCCCTCTTCTATCATGCTTCTATCCATAGCATCTTTGTAAGATATTTTAAGCTTGGTTTTAGGGCATGTGAGGTATTTAGAGTATGCACTAACATCTCGTAGCTTTTGTGCAGTGCGTGCATCTAAAGTGCCCTTCTTTACAGCCTCATCTATAGCAACTCTGCTGGTAACATCTGGTTCAATTAATCCACCAGTAAGATACTGGACTTCAAGGAATCGCTGCCCAGCCTCATAGTACAGCCATCCTTTCTTTAATGCTTGGGCTGCTGACATTTTGGTTTTGGTTCTAGGATCCTCAAATCCATTGTAAGCCTTCTGGGCTAGATTGATGCGGTCAACCATGATCTTATCCACGAGTCCTTTGTTCACTGCATCTGCAACTGAGAATTTTTCACCAGTATTTGGGTCAATGATGCCTCCTGTGCAGGCCTGGGCTTCCAGCAACCTTTGACCTGTTATATTGTCCACAAGGTTTCTGTGCATAGCCTCTGTAACAGACACCTTCTCCAGAGTGTCTGTGTCCAGGATTCCAGCCACAGGACCAGTTTCCTCTGTTGGGTCATTCCATGTGGTTGCTGGAGTTTTCAGAGCAGGTACAGGGCTCATGGAGTAAGAGGAAGAAGAGCCAAAGGAGGATGACCGTGACCTGACACCACTCATGTTTCCAGAGAGCATGTCTGCAAATTCTGTGATAGACAGAGTTCCTGCTCTGTACTGATCCAGTGCTGACTTGTCAATAAGGCCCTTGGAGATTGCATCATCAATGTCATACTGCCGGCCGGACCTTCTGTCAATGATCATGGATTTCACAACTCCATCAGATGAGGTGATGGTGATTTCCTCCCATTCGCACTCCTGCTCTGCAAGCTCTAAATAGGTCTGGTGATCAATAAGTCCTTTGCGATATGCCTCATATACAGACATCTCTTTGCCTGTCTCTGGGTCAACAATAACTACTCTTCGTTTGCGCACAGATGACTTTGATGATGTCTTCCTCTCACGCTTCTTTTCTTTCAGCAGTAGGAGAGCAAGTCCTGTCTCTGGGTCTATCATGCATCTCTCCATGAGCTGTAGGTAGGTGAGGTTTTCCTCAGTGTTGGGGTCAAAGAAGCCTTTAGTATCATCTGATGGGTCAGTGAGGATCTCATTCATTTCCTCATCAAAGAGGCCACGTTCATATGCCGTTTCAACTGGCAGTCGGTGGCTCTCCTCTGGATCAATGATTCCACCAGTAGCGATCTGAGCCTCTAGCAAGCGAATGCCATGGTCTTTTAGAATGAGGCCCTTTTTCATTGCCTGGAACAGAGAGATGATCTTGCCAGAATAAGGGTCCTTGTAGCCTGTTACAGCACGCTCAGCTGAGAGCAGTTTGTCTTTGAACTCCTGGCCAACAATGCCCATTTTAACAGCATCACTGACATTTAACTTCAAGTTTTTAATGGGATCAATGACATATCCTGTAGCTGCTTGAGCCTCAAGAAGTTCAAAGGCAGTCCCTGGTCTGATCAGGTTCTTCTTCATTGCTTGGTAAATGGACAGACGGTCTTTGCTAGATTCTATGTACACTCCAGCAATACAGCTTGTACCCTCAAGGAACTTCTTAAGGTCTCTGCTGACCTCCTCCACTGTAATGAGACCCTCAGTCAATTCAGTGTATGTTTTTTGGTCAATGATCTGAGAACGGAGCAGCTCATCCACAGTGATTTGCTTTCTCAGACCTTTGAAGAGAAGCCTTCTGTCTGACAGTGAGAGCAGTCGTAAACCACTTTCTTTATCAACTTTGCATCTTTTCAGAAGCTGGGCATAGGATTGTTTCTCATCTGTAGTTGGATCAGTGTAACCTTTTACATCCCCATTAGGATCAGATATTCTGTCATTTGTCTCCTTGTTTATGTATCCACGTTGCATGGCAGTATCTGAGGGGAGGCGGAAGTAGTATTCAGGATCCATTAGTCCACCAGTGGCAATCTGGGCCTCCAAAAGCCTCAAAGCATAGTCTTCAGGAATAAGGTCTTTTTTCATTGCCTGGAAGAGAGAAATCACTTTTCCACTGTATGGGTCCTTGTAACCTGTAACTGCTCTCTCAGCAGAAAGAAGTTTGTCATGAATCTCAGGTCCTACAAGCCCCTTTCGCACAGCCTCATCAACTGTTAGAAGTTCATCTTTCACTGGATCAATCATGAACCCTGTTGCTGCTTGGGCCTCAAGGAGATTCAAAGCAATCTCAGGTTTGATGAGTCCTCTCTTCATTGCCTGGTAAATGCTAATCTTTGGAGGGCTGTCTGACATAATTCCAGCAATACAACCAGTACCAAAGAGGTACTGTTTCACTGATGGCATTTCCATTACTTCACGAATGGTCATTTTCTCTTGTTTCAACAGGTTGTATGTTTGCAAGTCAATTATTCTAGCACTGTAAAGCTCCTCAATAGTAACTCTTCTTCTTATTATATCACATGACATCCCCTGCTCTGTCTTTAGAATCTCCCTTTGTTCAATGATTTCAATGATGATGATTAGCATTCTGTCTTTTGTGATTTGCCCTGAGCGATACTGTTCCATAAGCCGACGCTTCTCCTGTTCTGGAAGCAAATTGGAGCTCATAACATCCCACAGGGTCATACTCTTTCCTGCAAAACTCTCATGAGGGATATCAATTTGAGTGTTAGCTAGATCTGTTTGGGCCTGCTCCTCTGTGTATTGATAGGACTTTTCAACAGGAGCAGGAGCTTCCACTTTTGATAGAGGCAGATAGTACAGACCAGAGTTTGGATCTCTTATGCATTTCTCCAGTAACTGCTTGTAAGTAACACTTTCATTAGTGTTGGGATCAATGAAGCCTTTAATGTCACCTGAGGGATCATTGAAGGACTTAGCCATCTGTTTGCTGAGGTAGCCACGCTGAATGGCCACATCACTTGGGACACGATGGCTGCTGACTGGATCAATGATCCCTCCTGTAGTAAACTGCACCTCCAGAAGAGGAATAGAATGCTCCCGCAGAACTAGCTCTTTCTTCATGGCTTGGAATAGGGAAATCTTATTGCCTGTATATGGATCTTTGTATCCAGTCACTGCCTTTTCAGCTGAGAGAAGTTTCTCATGAAGCTCTGGGCCAACAACTCCAGCCTTCACAGCATCATCTACAGTATATTTCTGATTTTTGACAGGATCAATTATGAAACCACTTGCTGCTTGGGCCTCAAGTAGTGCAAGCCCAGTGTTTTGTTGCAAAACATTATTTTTCATTGCTTCATATATGCTCTGCTTCTCTTTTGATTCTCCCATAGTGATGCCTGCGACGCAGTCTGTGCCCTGCAAGTACATCTTGACCATGTCAGTGTCGCTGATTTCTTTAGGCTGCTTTTTGCCCTGTTGGAGTTGATCAAAGGTAGCCTTATCAATGATGTTGGCATCAAGTAATGAGCTGGCAGTGACAGGTGCTCTGAGGCCTTCAAAAATGGCCTTTTCCTTTATTTTGTCCTCTTTTTCATCAACCATTGTGATCACAATCTTAATCAGCCTTTCAATTGTCACCTGCCCGATTCTGTACTGTCGAATCAACTCTATTCTTTGTTCTTCAGTAATGTATTCAGAGTGTATGATCTCCCAAATTGTGACTTTTCTTCCTTTGAAAGGTCCATACTCTAACTCCATAGTTGTCTGGTTTAGAGCCTCTTTTGTCTTGGCCTCAGTAATCTGAAAGTCTTCTTTTGGCTTTAAGGCTTTCTTTGAGAGAGCAAGCAATGGAAGTCCAGTTTCTTTGTCTGTAACACATTTTTTCATGAGCTGTGCATAGGTTACATCCTCCTGTGAGTTAGGATCATAAAATACCTTTGTTTCATCTGTGTTCTTGTTCAAGGTCTTGCTCATTTCCTCATCAAAATATCCTCGTTTGCAGGCAATCTCATGTGGGATGCGATAGCTTTTAACGGGGTCAATTATTCCACCAGTTGACAGCTGTGCTTCAAGCAGACGAATGCCATGTTCTTTCTTTATGAGGCCTTTGGTCATGGCTTCAAACAGAGATACCTTTTTTCCTGTATATGGATCTTTATAGCCACTGACAGCTCTCTCTGCAGACAAAAGTCTTTCATGCAGCTCTGGGCCAACAAGACCTGATTTAACAGCATCATCAACAGTGACCTTCTCATTTTTGACAGGATCAATTACAAACCCAGTTGCTACTTGAGCTTCAAGAAGGTTCACAGCAGTCTCAGGTGACAGTATTTCCTTCTTCATAGCTTGATAGAATGGCATTTTCTCCTTGGTTGATTCATTCATCAGGCCAGCAATGCTAGGTGTTCCTTTTAGTGCCTTTTTCACAGGCTCCATCTCAGAGATCTCTTTAACTGTTACCTTGCCATTGCTCAACTTGTTGAACAAGTCTTTGTTTATTATCTTGGACTCTAAAAGTTCATTGGCAGAGACTGGAGTCCTCAAACCATCAAACATATTTCCATTATTCTTCTCTTTGTCTTCCATAACAGTAATGACAATTTTGATTATCTTTTCCACTGTGATTTTGCCTGTCTTGTATTGGCGAATCAATTCCTTTCTTTGCTCTTCAGTAAAATATTCTGAATTAATGACTTCCCAAATGGTGACAGTTTTCCCTTTGAACTTTCCAAAAGGTACATCGACATTTGATTTACTGAATACTTCTTTAGTCTCCTCATCTGTGTATGTTCTCTCACTTTGAGCAGCTTTCTCTGTCACTGGTAGTATTAGGAGGCCTGTCTCTGTGTCCTTGGTGCATTTCTCCAGTAACTGCTTGTAAGTGAGATGTTCCTGAGTGCTAGGGTCAGTGAACAATTTGCAGTCATCATTAGAATCAGTTAGTTTCTTGTTCATGTCTGCATCAAACTGACCCTGCTTATAGGCTGTCTGAAGGGGTACTCTGTGACTATTGATAGGGTCAATGATTCCACCAGTTGCAAGCTGCACATCTAGGAATTTGGTAGCCTGGTCCTTTTCAATTAGTCCCTTATTCATAGCCTCAAAGAGAGAGATTTTGGCTCCAGTATAGGGATCTTTAAAGCCAGTAGCTGCTCTCTCTGCAGAGAGCATTTTGTTATGGAGTTCAGGGCCAATCAACTCATCCCGAACAGCCTCATCCACAGACAGCATTTTATTTTTCACTGGATCTACAATGTAACCAGAAGCTGCTTGAGCTTCCAAGAGCATTGTGGCAGTGTTAGGAGTAATCTTCTTCTCTTTCATGGCCTGATAGACACTCATTTTCTCTTTAGATGGGGTCAGTACACCGCCAACACAGTTTTGTCCCTTGAGGCATGATTTAATTTTATCAGTCTTTCCCAGGTCTTGCACAGAGGCTTTGCCCTTTTTAAGTTTGTCAAATTCCTTTTTGGTCAGGATACCAACATCGAGGAGCCTTTCAGCAGGAACCTTCTCCCTAATCCCATCAAAAGGAAATGCTGATTCTCCATTTTTCTTCACCCCATCCACTTCAACAGAGCCGTTGAAAACCTTCTTTGTAGTTTCCACCATTGTCATAGCAACCAACTGCTCCTCAGGAACTTTATCAGTCTGGACTTCAATTTCCTTGGTGTTGGATGTGCCTTGTTTTGGAGCTACCTCAAGACTCTGAAGTTTCTCACGAAGTTTTTTGTTTTCCTCTCCCAAGAGTTTTTCCTGGTCAAGCCTTTTCTTTTCAAGCTCTTCCATCTCTTTTTGCTTATTCTTCATATCTGCCTCAGCATCCTTTTGCTTTTTCAGAGCTGCATCCAGAGTAGCTTGAAGTTTCTTCTTCTCCTCCTCCATTTGTTTCCTTTGAAGTTCTTGTTCATCTTTGAGAGCTTTAGCCTTCTTCACTTCATCCTCAAACTGTTTCTCGAGCTTCTTTTTCTCATCTTCAATGCCCCTTTCCCTTTTCAACAATAACTCCTTCTCTGTGAGGAAAGACTGCTGAAGAATAGTCTTCTCTTGTTTAATTTGCTCTTGCTGGGCATGCTCCATCTAATTAGAAAAAGAAGAAAAGAAGATTAGTTAAATGTCAGAGAAATATCCACTTAAATACTGCATGTAGGCTTACATTAAAATGCTTAAGATAAAAAAAATCCTAATTTAGTATAATGCATGTATAAATAGTGCAATTTTAATTATCTAATATTAGGTTTTGAATGACATTCATATAAATTGCTGGGTATTGTTACTTTGTGTCTCTGCAATTTACATGAAGTGTTAAATATGTGCTCCCACAAATAGTTAGTGCTTATATGATGATTGTTAATTTAAAGGGTTTGTATATACTGCTATACAATGTTAATTCATGTCACAATACCTCTTTTGACTTATTCTGAAGCTCTTCTGCCTCTTTTTTCAATTTCTCCCTCTCTTTTTCAAGGTCAGTGATGGCTTTTCGTAACTCATCAGCTTCTTTGGTGCTCTGCAGTCTCTGTGTCTCCAGCTTCTCCACAACGACTTTTTGTACAGTTTGTTGTTCTGTCTCTTGAAGACGAGCTCTGATTTCATCAGCTTGTTTCTTGAATTTTTTAGCCTCCTGCTCAGCTTGAGTCTGAGCACTACTGAGCTCTTTTACCCTCAGTTTCAGCTTCTCTGCTTCAGCTGAAATTTCAAGCTGTCTTCTCCGCTCTGCCTCTAGTGATTTCTGGAAGCCCTCTGTCTCCTCATTAAGGCGCTGCTGAATCTGTTGTTTGTCCTCTAGTAGTTTTTGAGCCTGTTCCTGTGCCTGGTTCTTTTGTCTCTGGAGCTCCTCTGCCTCAGCCTTTAATTTTGTAGCTTCTTGGATAGCCTGCATTTTCTCCTTTAGCATTTTCTCTGCAAGTGCCCTCTGTTCAGCCAGGTCAGACTCAGCAATTTGTCTCTGTCTGGCTGCTTCCTGAGCCTCCACACTAAGCCTGGCAGCATCCTCTGCCAGTTTCTTCATTTTTTCTGCCTCCTCTGCAAGGAGTTTCTGTGTATTATCTTTGTCTTTCTGCAGGAGCTGCTTATTTTGTTTCTCAATCTTTAGCTTAAGTTTCAGAAGCTCCTCCATCTGGATCTTGACTTTGGACAGTTCATCCTCTACTTGCTCTTTTTGTTTGACAGCATCATTTACCTCACCCTTCACTCGTTGAAGCTCCTCATCCAAGACAGATTTCTGCTTATCAGTCTCATCCAGTTGCAATTTAACCTTTGCTAGCTCCTTTTCAACCTGAGACTTCTGCTTAATAGTTTGTTCAGCTTGTTTTTTGTGCTTGGCCATCTCTGCATCAGCTTGTCGCTTCTGTTCTAAAGCTGTTGCCTCAGCTTCTGCTCGCTTGGAAGCTTCCTTCTCTGCTTCCTTCTTTAATTTCTCTGCATCTTTTTGAGCTTTGGCTTGCTTTGCAGCTTCATCCTCAGCGGCTTTTTTCTGTTTTTCAGCCTCCTCAGCTTTTTGACGAAGTAAAGCAGCCTCTTTCTCTGCTTTTTCTTTGGCTTTCTCAGCAGCTTGTGCAAGTTTCTTGGCATTTTCAAACTCCTCTTTTAGCTTTTCCTGAGCAAGAATGTCCTCTTTCTTCTTACTAAGAACATCTTGTGCTTTCTGTTCAGCAGCACTGCATTTCTGTGCTGCCTCTTTGGCTATAACAATCTG
This sequence comes from Neoniphon sammara, assembly GCA_900302535.1. Taxonomy (NCBI): domain Eukaryota; kingdom Metazoa; phylum Chordata; class Actinopteri; order Holocentriformes; family Holocentridae; genus Neoniphon; species Neoniphon sammara. The sequence goes on from OMKZ01031516.1 coordinate 21,977, forward strand.
TTTCTCTGCCTCTTTGTCAGCCTTCTCTTTCTGTTTGTTTGCTTCAGCAGCTTTCTTTTTGAGGCGCTCAACTTCCTCCTGTGCAGCTTTGCATTGTCGAGCTGCCTCTCCTTCTGCTGCAGTGATCCTCTTAACCTTCTCCTCTGCTTCTTTCCTTTTCTTCTCTTCCTCTGAAGCAAGCTTTTTCATTTTTTCTGCTTCTTCCTCAGCTTTGAGTTTGCTCTGCTGTGTCTCCTCTGCAATGCTCTTCAGTTTGTTTAATTCCAGCTCCAAATCTAACTTGCCTCTTGATGCTTTCTCAAAGTTGATTTTAATGATTCGAATCTCTTCTTCAACCACCTTCCTTTGCTTAAGAGTTTCTTCAACAATTGTTTTTTGCCTCTCTAACTCAGAAACAGATGCTGTCTTCAGTTGTGTAATTTTCTCCTCAATATCTTGCTTATGCTGAGCAGCTTGGTCCTCCAGCAGCTTCCTCTGATAAGCTTCATCCTCAGCTTTTCTTTTGAGTCTTTCATTTTCTGCCTCTTTATCTTTCAGAGCAATCTCAGCCTCTGTCTTCAGACGAGTTGCCTCATTGATGGCAGCCAGTTTTTCTTTGAGTATCTTTTCAGCCTCAGCTCTTTGCCGAGCTGCCTCTTCCTCTGCATTCTGCCTCTGCTTCTTAGCCTCCTCAGCAACTGATCTCAGCCTGGTTGCTTCTTCGGCAAGTTGCTTCATTTTCAACACCTCGGATTCAAGAAGCTGCTTACTTTTTTCTGTGTTAGACATGGTCTCCCGCTCAGCTTTTATCTTCATCTCAAGAAGAACATCCATTTCACTTCTCACTTTAGCCAGCTCGTCTTCCAGCTGTTTTCTCTGGTTTTCAGCAGCATTCACCTCATTTTTTAGGCGTTGGAGCTCACCATCCAACAGGGTCCTCTGTTGTTCAGCATGTTCAAAGTCAGCTTTTAAGCGGATACATTCTTGTTCTGCAGTCAGCTTTTGCTGGGCTGTTTGTTCTGCCAATTTCCTCTGTCTTTCCAGCTCTTTCTCTGCATTTCCCTTTTGTTTGAGTGCTGCTTCTTCAGCTTTAGCCCTCTTCTTGGCATCTTTCTCAGCCTCCACCTTCTGCCTCTCTGCTTCCTCCTGAGCCTGGCTCTTTTTGTGGGCTTCCTCCTCAGCTTGAAGCCTCAAGCGTAGAGCCTCATTGGCTTTCTGTCTCCATGTTTCAAGCTCTTTTTCTGCTTGCTCCCTGGCTTTATTTGCTTCATCTTGCTGTTTCTTGAGTTGCTCAGCTTCCTCTTGCAGTTGAAGGACAGTGCCCTGTTCTTTCTTCAGCGATTCCTCAAGTTTTGTTGCCTTTTCATTAAATGACATGCGTTTGCTTTGCAGCTCAGTGGCAGCAGTCTTCTGTGCCACCTCCTCTACTACCTTAATCTGCCTCTGTTTCTCCTCTTCAGCCTGTTTCATGCGCCTCTCTGCCTCTTCAGCTTGCATTTTGAATTTCTGCAGGTCATCCAGTGCTTTCTGCTTTTGCTTGGCAGCCTCTTTTTCTGCTTCAGATTTACGTTTCAGCTCCTCCTCGGCATTTCTCTTCTTCTGAGTCTCTTCAGTCACCTGCTTACGAAGCCTTTCTGCCTCCTCCTGTGCGGTTTTCCTGAGCTTCTCAGCCTCGGCAGCCTTGTCTCTGAGCTGCTGTAGCTCAGTCTCAGCTGTAGACTTCTGTTTCATTGTAGTCTCTAACTGGACTCTAATGATGTGGATCTCTTCTTCAATCTTTGTACGGCTGAGTAGTGCCTCTTCCACTTGCTGATTCTTGGACTTGATCTCCTGTTCTGACAGGCTCTTGAGATGGTGCAGCTCCTGCTGTATGTTTTGCTTCTGTTTTTCAGCATCCACTGCAACATCTTGCCTCCTACTGACCTCTTCTTTCATTTTCAACTTTAGCTCCTGGGCTTCTTGTTCTGCTTTGGCCACAGCTTTGGCATGGGCCTCAGCTAACTGCTTTTGTTTTTCTAACTCCGCTTGCATCTCTGCCATCTTTTTCCTCTCTTCTTCTTTTAGTTTTTCAGTAGCTTTCTGTATTAGTGCAAGCAAAGAAGGAGTAAAGGGAATTGAGACAATGTTAGGGGTGTTAAGACTATAAAATATTCAGTATCCAATAAGTTATAAAACATGTAGGTACATAGAAATGTAGATACATGACAATATGTTACAGTTATGGCTAGTTACCTACAACAAATAATAATTTTAAGCAGGGAAAAAATACTGTATTGGGAAATGCTTGTCACGTTCATTTAATGTATGGCACACAGAATGAGACTTTACTTCACAACACGGCACAACACTACACTTCAGATTTTGAATGGCTTCATGCAGTTGAGGTATTTTTCCAGATTGATGTTCTAGATATGGTTGCCCTTTGTCTGTGCTATAAAGCCTGGTCACGTGAGAAAAATTGTACTGTGTATAGGGATTAAAATGTACTTATAAGTTACAGCACATTCAACATATGTAATGTAGCAATACATTACAATGACAATACCAAACCTAATTTTATTATGTAGCAAGGTGTGATAAATATGCTGCTACCATATTCTAACTGAAAAATGTTTCATATGTCATAATGAAAATTAGTTTCTAAGCGCACATTAGAGTTGCATGATTCAAGATTATAATAAGATATTAATTTAAGATTTGGGGGTAGGATTACTTTATGTCACTCCTCAGCCTTTCCATTCTAAAGATAAATGAGTCTCAACCATTAAATCAGTGTTCTGTAAAAATGTGTAAAGTATCTGCAAGTGGATAGGGAGAGAAGAAATGGCAACATGCAAAGTATATTAAGCACAGCAGGTTAACAGCCCATTAATCAAAATCTGTCCAATGGAGTTGCAGAATCTACAGTATTGCTATGCAAATGCACCAATCCAGAGCACCCTCATTATGAGGAATAGCATAGTGATGCAGCAAACACAATATGACTTACGTAACACAAAACACAAAATGAACTTGGATTTAAATGTAATTCACACGACAAAAATCCAAGATCAAGTTGCACTGAGTCTGAGATAAGGTAAACAACAAGTAATGGGTATTAATCTTCACTAATACTGCTATGTGTATCATGTAATTGTACATGAGTGACAGGTTCCTAAAGGGAAGGTTCCAAATTTTAAAAACCTGTCCTATTGATCACTAATCAAGATATTCCAAAATCTGGACGACACTGTTTTTGTCGGAGACATTGACACCAGCCTCCTATAAGCAATGCTAATACAAAAAAGAATGGAATGAAGCTATTCCCCTCAAAATTGTAAGTCCTTTCACCAGCTGTAACACTTATTTTTTGTATTATTATGGTGATATATGGAGGAATGTGAAATGGCTTGCAAATGTAATTTATGAGTAAAAGCTTCAATTCCAGTGACTGGCATGAACACTAACAGGAAGCTGGTGTCAGTTTCTCAGAAACAAAAATTCTGCCACGAGAACTTTTCAATGAACTAAGAGGAGGCTCAATTAGGACAGGACTTAAAAAAAACATAAACCTTCCCTTTTACGACAGCAAGACAAGGGTCTGATGTAAAGAGGGATGACATAGACACAGAGGGTCTTTTTTAAATACCTGATGCTTTCGGGTTAATTCATCTCTTAAGCTCATGATTAATATTCATCATGACAAAGCACTGGCAGGCAGTTTAAAGAACCAAACAAAATACAAAGTTAGAAAAAAGGGGAAGGGAAAAGCAAAGTGGTAGTTTGAAAATCAATACATTTGAGGAGGTCGTTAGCCAAACTGAAGCCTCTGAATTACATGTGTGGGTGATTCCAGGAGTAAATTAAGATGCAAATAACAAAGTAAAATTGTAGGACAAGCAGTTGAGCAGTTGGAAAATGCAACTGAATTAGTGGGCGAACGCCCATGCCAAATCAGAAGCGTATGCACAAACAGGTTTGTAACTCAGTGGCTGATTATGACTTGACTAAATAGACAGTGTAGAGGAATGAAAGACAGGTACTGTTGTGGGGATGTGATGTGCTGCAACACTAACACTGTATCATATTTACTTAACACTTTGCATTCACCTCTGTGGGCTGTCCTATCACTGTAATTCCATCAAATTCTCAGAATCCTAAATTTTGAGTGCCAACATTCTGCAATTATTTAATAAATAATGACAAATGATTTCCCATACATTAATCAGTGATAGCAGGGGATCGGTTGTGGGTATCAGCATTTGCGTTAGTGGGGTTTTAAGTTTCTGACAGAAGGCTGCTGCGTGCCTTCAGAGTGTGTGTAATTACCTCCTCATCCTCAAGGCGGCGCTGTGTCTCTATGATAAATTTGATGTACTGGCTGGTGAGAGTCATCAGCTCACTGTAGCGGGTTCTCAGAGTGACATACTGAAAGAAATTTTGCAGTACAGAACAGTTAACGGTACATTTACCAGACACTGTAATGTGTGATGATGTGTAGGTTTTAATAATTTTATATTGATCCACTCAACCTGACATCTAGACCAGATGTGGATACATCTGTGCTCTTTTCATCTAATGGATTTTACATTTAATACAAAACAGCAGATAAAGACAGCATCTGAGATGAAACTGCACAAATGCATTGTGGATATTCTTGTAAAACCCACCTCCTGGATGATATCATCAGATGCACTCTCCATTTTGGCTTTCTTTAAAGGAGATGCAATGGGATCCTGGAGTGCTTTGTAAGTCACAACCTGCAGCTCATAATCCTAAGAAAAGAGATGGAAAAAGTTAAGTTAGGTTAAAGTTAGGAGCCAAGACATGCAGTAATTTCTTTCTTTCTTTTTTTTTTCTTTTTTTTTGGTAAAATTGACCATATCTGCACATACCTTGACTGCATCAATATATGCCTTTGCATATTTCTGGCAGTCTTCAACCTTGTCCTTATTTTTCTCAATCTCTTCCAGGAGTTTCTGTAAAGATAAATAAAAATCTGAAAAACACTATCATTTGAATGCTATTCACTATCTCCTTTTAAACTTTAACAATGTACTTAATTTTTTTCACAACCTCTCATGAAGAGGAAAATGTGTTCCCTTGTGGTCATTACTGAGAAAATCATTTTTCTGCTGACAAATACATTATTTCTCATGAAAAATGAACTTACATCGACTGAAGCATAAAGTCAAATTCCTCCTTAACAGCTAGAAATGAACTGCAATCTATAAAGGAAGACTGTTTGCATAAGGTGATTTTATCCTCGTCATGCTTCATTCAGTGCACTCTTACTGAGCCTATGTGACCACCAGAGGGCAACATGGACTCTTCCTCCCATATGGATCTACAGTACCTTCTCCTGTGCCAGCTGCTCCTTGAGAGCCTTGCTGTCACCGATTGGCACAGCTTGGATTTTCTCCTGTCTCTGCTTCGCTTCGCCCAGCCAGCGGATGAGCCAGTCATAGCTCTCGTGGTAGGAGCGCATCTGGCGCCCCAGGAGGTCGAGCTCCCGCTGTCTCAGGTCTATCTGTGCAAACACGGCCTGCCAGCGCTCCAGGAGGCTGCTGACCAGCTGCCGGTAATGATCCAGCTCAACGTCACGCTCGCTGTGGACCCGCGTCATTTTGTCATTGATTGCGGTCGCCCTCTTAAGCTCATCCTGCAGGCGGTCAAATACAACCTGGTCGCCCTCTGCCTCACTACGCATTTTCTGCAGGAAAAAGAGGTGAGGGTGAAAGAGAAAAACATTAGAGGTTAATGCAGAGGGTCCAGATGATTAACCGCCATATGCACTGACACTGCAAGCCATTATAGGTTCAAATCCCAATTGGGCCACCAATGCTGAAATTTATACACTCAAGGTAAGTTCTGCTGGAAAAAAGTATTCAATAAATATGTGGATATATGCACTGTGGTGCAAAGGAAGCACCTTTTTCCCTTAAAGAGAAAATACCTTCAGCTGACTGCGGTAGTTCTCCACCTCCTTTTCATCTGTTGGCACCTTGGTGACGTCACGAAGGCGAGTCTCATAATTCTTTAGTGTGTCCTCTGCATCTTTGGTGCTTCGAATCACCACATCAATGGTCTTCAGCCTGAAAACAAGAGGTTTACACTGTGGCAAAGTCTGAACAACACATTGCAAATCCATCAATAAGCATTCCAGGCCTGTTAACATGATCTGTCACTGTGGTTGTGGAGGCAGAATCACAAACGCTTACTTGTCCAGGTAGACAGAAGAAAGGCCGTAGACGTGGTCCATCTTCCTCAGTGTGACGTCCAGCTCGGAGTGCAGCATCGGGGAGCTGCTGGACTGCTGAGGAGAGGCCAGCACCTCCTCTGTCTTCTCAGCTATGTTGTTCAGGTCTTTCTTCAAGTCCTCCAACTCTGACTGGACTTTCTGTCGGTTAGTAAAAGGGACATGATTTGTTTTAGCATCACTAATAACACAAATCCAGTAATTCCCATGCACAATGAATTTGCTTTCCAGCATACAGAGGCAACATGTGATCACACAAACTCAAGAAGGTATAAACTATAAATGGCTTATATCAGAATTATTGCTGTAATACATTTATTGGTTTGTTTGGCAAGTGGGAAAGTATGCAGAAATAAAAACTGTACTAATCATTATGTCTAATGTAATAACTAAATACCAGCTGAATACCAGCTGTGAGTTAAATGTGCTGAGGCAAAGAGTAGAAAAACTAAGTAAGTATTAAATTTTCCAACTCCACACAGATGATCCTCTGACAAACAGTCTATAAAACAGTCCTAAATGTGTGTCAGGTTAGAATAAATTCAACAATAAAACATAAGTAGGAATGTGTGGAGGGAAGAATGATTAAAGGATTATAGTATCTAGAAGGTATGCAAGGGATAAGCAGTAGTAAAACCAACTGTGTCAAAAATGAATGAAATATGTGCATTTGGAACTAAGCAACAATATATTGAAATATACCTGTATGTGCATTATATAACTAATAGCAATAGAAAATATGAGGAAATACTGTTTGTAAAAAAAAAAAAAAAAGCAACATATGTGCAGTGCATGATGTGCAAATGTGCTCATATTCACATGTTTACAGAGGTTCTTGTACAGTGAGTGCCAGGGTGTGCAGATGTGCATTATAAAAATCTATACATACACCTTTAAATACAGACTTTACAGATGTAGAAATGTAAATCTGCAGTCCAGATGGAGTCACCATGTACAAAGTAAAAAGTAACACTGTGCATGTGTATTAGTGTCTGTTGTTATTATCACCATCATAATCAGAATCAGTTGAGGCATGTAATCTTGGCCACAGTCACTTCAGATTAAAATGTTGTTGACAATAATAATTATGAGGTTCAAACCCTAATAGCAATCTGAAGTAATGTCATAGTGGTTTGGGCACCCGTCCAGAGACACTGTGACAGTTCCAACATGGATCCATCTCTGCAACATTGTTGCCATTGGCTTCACATCTACCTAACATGCTGCCAATGAGCCAAGCTGACATGTTCCAGACAGAGACCACAGAGTTCATCAGGTTTCACAGTGATACTTGGCCCCTTTATGTATGGAATAAATTAATTTTTTGGCATTTGTGGCGCCCCCTACTGGTTGATTTATGAGGATCTACCAAATTGTGTGATGGTTGGACAAACTGTGATGAAGTTAAGACTGCTTTGCAGCAGGCCACACAAACTTTCAAATCAACTGCTTATTAGCATCCCAGTGAATAAAGTTAGCAGTAATCTGTGCTAGGTAATCCTAAAATGCCAAGTTTGATGGCAATCCAGTCATAAAGGAAGAGATGTAAGAAAAAAAATGTTTTTCAAATAATTAAAAATAGTTCAAATTCATCTCAGCAGACTTGGTTCACTCCATTGGGTGACTCAAGTTTAGACCAAGTGCAGCTGAATATGTTCATTCTGGGAATTGGGAATCATGACCTTTTAAAGCTGATTTTTTTAATAGTAACACCATCTGGGCAATTAGGATCTTATTTCTCATGTAGTGAGTATCCAATATTATTAATTTGCAAAATTTCATTCCTCTGTCATATATTATTTCTCAGCAAATTGCAAAAACATAGGGGAAGGAGAATAAACTACCAGGACAACAAAAGTACTTTAGCCCCTGCTGGGTTTGAGCCCCTAATTGAAGAAAAACTGGATCGCAGACTTCCAAGATGACACAAATACTCAGGTCAATATGGCCAACACAGCATATAATTTCTACTGCGTTCACCATTACTTCTAGAAAACACAACCCTTTCTCTTTACTCAGTCATTATTATGTCATTATTTGTCCTGATGTTACCATTTGCTCTGCAGTCTTCAGGGCGCAGGCTTTGAGCGGCTCCTTGTCCACGGGCTGACGGAGGCGAGTGACTGTTCGAGTCTCACAGCCTTCCAGCCTCAGTCGAAGGTCCTTGATCTTGCTCAGGTAAGTCTTGCACAGAGACTCGTCTTGCTCTCCTGGACGAAATCGGAAAAAGATCGTTACATCAAGAGATATTGCTTCTAACATTAATAGAAGAATAAATGAAGAGTTTCATTTTAAACTGAGATATTCAAAATTTCATTTAAAATTTTGAGACTTACTTTGACAAAACAACTGCATAAAAATCACGGCATATTACTGAAGTTACTAGCTATCTCAAGATCTTAAATAATTCAATAATGACATTTTAGAGAATGAAATCACCTTTATTCTGGTACAGAGTTTTAGAATGAAACCCTTCAAATATAGAAACTCCATAATTTATCAGTTTAAATCATCTGGAAGTTATTAATATGGTTAAAACTGTAAGGACTTCAGTACAATTACCCTCTATAATTAGTGAGTGTATCTGGGTCTCACAGCACATTAGTATTTATCGTATTATGACATACTGTAGTATTGCACACCACAAACTCACTGCCTCATGCATGGTTGGTTCCACATTGATTACCCATCAAATTTTTTAATAAACTGATTAATTGATTCATTCATAGTGATTCTGAAAACATACTGCAATCACAACCATGCACACAGACAAGAATGCAATCACATGTGAAGTTAGGGAGGAAAACTAGGATTAATGGGGATTAATGGTTTAGGTGATTAAACTGATGCAGTGAAATGAAAACGTGACAGCACAACAGCCACGAGTCTTAAAATCAAAAGCTACCACATCTGGCACTACAACCAAAGCGCCTTACCTCCCGTGGGTGCCACATAGCCTGAAACGTGAATTCAACAGTCAACAACAACTTATAGAAAAATAGCAATGGGCCAATTTCACAGCGATTAGCTAACATGATTTCATGACAAAATATATGCATCCAACAAAAAAATGCATAACAAAATGCCAACAATGAATACCTGACTGTTTCAGGATTCATGTATTAGTGAACCAAGCGTGATATGTGAGAGAAAATAACTTTGTCTAACTGCATCAAACCGTACACACCTTGCTCCACGGAGCTGACCAGGGTGTTGTAGTGCTGGTTGGACTTGTTGTAGCCGGCCTCCACCTGCATTCGGTCCTCCGCCCCGAACAGCTGAGAGTCCTGGCTGTCTCTCAGGAAGTCCTGGTAGTGCTGCTCCAGGTTCCTCAGGGCCAGCCGGTACTCGTCCACTTTCAGGGTCTTAAACTGCAGGGAGGGAGAGAGAGAGAGGAGGAGGTAAAACACGGAAGGAAGGAGAGAGTCTGCCGGACTGGGTGAAGACCAGCCGACTTGGTTTGGGGAACTCCCCTAACATCAGGATGCATTAACTTCTCATTCCTCTATCTCAAATCAAATGAAATGTAATTTAATTAAGGTTTTTTTTTTAATGTTTATCTAATTTGCTTATTGTGGGTTTGGGCCAAGTCATTATGAATAACAGAGTAAACTCATTAGGTATCAATCACTTTGGAACTAATAAAAAAAAACACCTCAAATGAATAAACAAACACATGTATTATTGCTGTTTTCTAAAAGTAGAAATTGGATGAGATCAGAAGCATGTAAACTGCTAAATGTGTGTTAGGGGGTAAAGTCTGCACTAAACATCTCGATGACACTATTATTATTTTGACACCTGTTGGGTCTTCGTGGAGATGCACCTTGGAGACTTAAGGTGCATCTTAAGCAGTAGAGCACAGCGAGCCCATTAATCAAAACTCAGACAAATGTTTTCATGCCAAAATCTTTTTTTTTCTTGTCTCCAAGCCTAACGTCAGTATCAGACAACTTATGCAATAACAAGAGAAAAAGAGGAAAAAGGCAACAAATAGACAAATTAACACACAGTAAGTATTAATTTGAAAAATTTCCCCCAAATCCACTAGAACCACAGACATAAATCTGTGTGTACAACCACATATAATTAATATAAAGAATAATAGCACCATCAAGTGATGTATCCATTAACTTCAATGGGGTAGAAGCTACATTATTAGGCCAGTTGTGATTTCCCCTTTACCTACAGGGTGGAAACACTTATTTCAGTGTTAACTAGTTAAAACTGTTTATTAATGTCATGTTGTTGACATAAACAGTAGTATATTTGTTCCTCTGGCATTCTAGCAAGTTCTCTCATCTATGAATTGAGGCTTTATGGAGGACATAAGTTTTAACCGATGTAAAAGGCACTCATTTCTCATTGGCTAACACACACATTTGACTGTATTGTTTAAAAATATATTGTTGAGCAGAATGGTATTCTTATTATTCAAAATTATTGATTAAAAATAAAAGATTTATTGAAAAATGTTTTTATTTATTGATACCAGTGTTTTATGAGAGCAATAAACCCGTCACTGTGGTTCACAGTGATGTTACACCAGCTGAGACACATTGTTAGCCATGATGCAAGCGTCTCGTCGCTTATTGCTTTTCCTCTAATGCGTTGTTGTTACCATGGTGATGTTCCAGGACTTGATGATGTGGATGTCCCTCATCAAGTATTGCCATGACAGCAGACTCTTCATGTCCACGAACATCGTCTGCCACAGCGTCAGCAGCCTCTGGAGGTTACTGTCCAGCCTGAGCAGGGCAGAGGAGAGGTTAGTGCACTGTGTGTGTGTGTGTGTGTGTGTGTGTGTGTGTGTGTGTGTGTGTGTGTGTGTGTGTGTGTGTGTGTGTGTGTTAGAGCCAACTTATCCATTCCAAATGTACGGCGTGTAGTCTATTTGTTCATGTAGACAGACAGATGGACAGATAGATAGATAGATAACGGGGATAATTTCTGATAAATTATAGTGAAATTAAATTATTAGAGACCACCCTGCAGGACTCCCGGGGGTCTCTGCAGGACTCCCGGGGGTCTCTGCACCCCACGTTGAGAGTCACTGGGTCAGGCGGGGTCGAACTCACCCAGCAACGCTGTTCACAGCCTCCTTGTTGGTGGGAGGAACCAGGAAGCAGATGGAGGGCACCGTCGCCTCGTTGCCTTTATCGTTCAGCACCCTCCACTTGTAGGGCTGTGAGTTGTTCAACAGAGCGCACTCGTCTCCTCTGTGAACTGTGATCTGGAAGAGAAGAGAAAGCAGATACCCAGGTGTTCAACTCGGTGCCTGGTATTCCTTTCAGTGTTTGAAATACAAAACAAAATTCGTCATCTGAGCTGCGTCCATCAATTTGTAAAATGTTAACAAAAATTTGCAGACGGCGATCAAAGCTGGATGCAACCCGATATTAAACATGTTGTACCAACAGCACGAAACATGAGCAACGGGAATGAAACAATTGAAGAGTGAGCATAATTACATGTCATTATGTCTCCAGTAGCCCCAAGTTTGTTCAAGACTTTTAAAAATACTTTGTGATTAGAAAAATGCAGTTGATTTATTGATTTTTATTGCACATGTGGACATGATTAAGAGCAGTGAACAGTGGAAGCATTTCTCCTGTTTACCTCCATCTGCTTGAAGTCGCACACAGCCTGGATTGGCTGCTTGCCCTTTATCGGGCTGGCCGGGTTACGTGGTTTCAGCTGGATTACTGTCTTGGCCCTGCGGTTCAGGCCTTCCAGGTGGGTTTTAAACTCTTTCAGCTGCTCCTTCTCATCCTTTGAAGATCACAGCAAAACAGAAAGTGGAGTTTATCAAAATGAATATAGAAAAATGTTGCAATCTGTGGTGTTTTATGTATAATTGTTAGTATAATATGCAACCAGGATACCATTAATATACTGTTAAAGTTGCACGAGGCAAGGTTTTCATGCCAGTGATGACTATCCCTATTTCTACATGTAAAAATGTTGATTATTTTTAAAGTACGTAACATAACAGTGATTAAACCTACAGCTGCGTCCTGTAGCAGGTCCTCAAGCCGTGTGACAGTGATGGAGCGATCGCATGTGTATTTCCTCTTCATCGTGTCCTGCATCTTTTTCATCTTCTCCTCTGCCTCTTTCACATCAGCAAAAAACTACATGGAAAAAAGTGGAGAATTTTTTTTAGTTCATTATTTATTTATACAAGATAAGAAGGCAGCAATGGTAAAGCAAACATTTAAAAGCAATGGATTAATTGATGTACAGATGAGTAAAGAGGAAAATTAAACTGTAAATAACCCAACAAAATGAGCTGCTTATAACCTCACCAAATTAACTGGACAAATCCCTAAACTGAGGAAGATCAGCAACTCAGCGGGAGTGATGAAGTTTGGGGTAATAAAGTCTGCATTAGAAAACATACTTGGAAGTAGGCAGCGTTTTCCTTCAGGTGGGACTCGATGCAGCAGCAGAGCTGCAGGATCCAGCTCCACTGAGTCTGCAGGGCTGCAGTGAAGGCCTGAGAGAGAGTTTGGATGAGTTAACAGGGTTAATGTAGACTGTAAAACACGATTACACAAAACGCAAGAAAGACAACTAAAGTGTCACTGAGGTAATTAAAACAATCAGAGCATGTACATAGTTGTTGTAAGCTCTGAAACACATACTGGAAACACATTCATTTTAAATAATCCATGACATTTTCACATGAATAAACATCTGCTTTGCCAAATTCTATCACAGATGGCTATAATACATACTGACTGAACATATAGCTAGTTCATGAACGCCTTTACATTTACTACAGGTCTTTCCCAGGAAACCAAAATTCTCTGGCATATAAGAAATTATGTGATTTTCATTATCAACAAGCAGCAGGATTCATTTGTATGAAATAAAGAGAGGAAGAACATCATGAGCAGTGACATGGCAGAACCGAGAAATTAAAGAGCGCCACCTACAGAAACTCAAACTTCATCAACAGAAAATCCAAGGAGAAAGAAGAAACAGTACAGGACTGACAGGTAGAAACACCACAGGAATGATAACTTAGCACCGAAGATGTCACCAAAATAAAAGCAAAAAAACAACAAAAAAAAACAGAATCTTAGACATTTCGACTTTAATTAATACTACAGAAGTATAGCCTATAGTTTGAAATACTCTATATGAATGTACTTTCAGTGCGCAGTGAATGCATTCCTATGTTCTAAGACAGTTCACAAATGCAAATAATTTAGACTAATTTTTCATTTATAAATGTGACAACATGCTGTAAATGTTCAGGGAGTCCTTCTCCATCTTGAATGATCTCACCTCGATAGTCTTCCTGGCCGGGTGGCCGTCCCGCAGCAGCCTGTCCCCTGTGGCCTGGACAGTGTTCACCTTCTTCTCCCTCAGCTCCAGCTCTCGCATCAAACCCTGCTCCACAGCAACAAAACACACACCAGCATTAATTATATCATCATCTTCATTCTGTAATCTGGGCAACCCCATCATAAAGTCATCGGTTCAGTGCAATAAAAAATCGAACAATGTCACTTTACCGAGTAGTTGTCTTTCTTGGCGGTCATGTTGGTGTTGCGTTCGCTCCAGTCGTAGTTCACCTCCTCCTCCTCTTTCTCGTTGAGCCACATCAGCTCTTTGGTTGCCGCGGTGACGAAGGCGTGGAGCTGGTCCAGGCAGCGGAGACGGGCCTTTGATGCATTCTACAAGATGACAAAGTGTGCGACAGCCGATTTTATGAGGGACTGAATGATTGGTCCAAATGTGGGTGAGATTTGTGATGGAACTGCAAAGTTTCTACTTGGCGTTTACCTTGAAAAACAAACTGCTTTTATTCAGAAATCACATTTAAACTACAATAAATAGCCTTCATCAGCATTGCTTTGTATCTACAGCATGTTGATAGTGACTCCTCAACAAAGTTTTATAATTTATTGAGCTTTTTAAGGGTTTAGATAAGAGATAAGTCTAGAATTAAGATATTTAAAGTCATTCCAACTTGTTTCTTTTTCTTTAAGTAAGCACCATCAGCCTGCAGTCGCAGTTTTAAACTCTGTAAAACTTACCAGGAGCTTTCCATACTGCAGCTCCAGCTTTCCCAGATAGTCACGGTAGGCGGCTTTGCTGGCAGGCGAGATCTGATTCTGGATCAGATGAGAGGCAGTAAGAGCAGACTCACATTGAGAAACATATCAGTCCAACAGTATTCCTTGTAAATGAATGACAAAATGACTGCATGAAGCTATCAGTGATCACTTTGTTTCCTTATGCTGCTGCTGACGACATCCCAAATTTCCCTTGGGGGTAAATAAAGTATCAATTTGCATGTGTCTGAGGTATTTTGTTTCAACCCCGGTTGTATAGAGACATGATCCATGCACGAGCGTACCTCATCCTCCTTCGCCCTCTCGATCTTGGCGCGGAACTCCTCCACGGACTGGTGCAGG
>OMKZ01031542.1:3368-13518 GCA_900302535.1 Neoniphon sammara
TGCTAATCAAACTGTTTGTTCTCCTTTTTCCCCAAATTAGAATCGATAAGAGAATCGATAAAGAATCTAATCGTTAAGCAGTATCGATAATGGAATCGGAATCGTAAAAATCTTATCAATTCCCATCCCTATAGTAACACCTGTGTTTACCTGCTATTTCATGTCAAAATGGCTGCTGTGAAAAAGGTCTCTTACTTAGCAGATTACACTATATGTTTTAGTGTACTGCATGGGGTACACTATCCTCTAAGATATTGAATCATGTGACCAATGGAGTAGGCGTTTAAGTAGAATGTATAAATGCAAAAGATGGAGAATAGTATGGTTTACAGCAGTGCAAACAGGAGCAGTAGGACTACAGTTGATTATATGTGCCAGGCTGGCATCCAGACTAGTCATCAGTGGCTGTGCTGGTAGCTCTGACCCAGTCTGTGTGCTCCAGTCCCATGGTAACGCAGAAGAATGAGAAGCTTTCTTCCAAGGCTCCTCTGCTACTGACAACCAGGAAGCATCCAATCCACATGCAGCCCCTCCCATCGGCTTCACTGCTGGGTGTCAGCAAAACCTGGCATCTCACAGGCAGGTTCAGTGGATTGGGAAAACTCTCTGGACCTGGCCCATCTTTAGGATACAACTTAATGTTGAACATTACATACTTTCTGACATAAAGAGGTAGTTGCACAAGTTGATCTCTTTTTTTTTCTCTTCTGCATTTGTCAAAATGGAAACAATCTTATCCACCCTTCGGCCGTAATATTCTCATATTCAAAATATTTACATAGATTTTTCTTGATTTTTTTCCTAAAATTTTTTCAATCATTCACATACAGTACTACTTTTGTAACAACTTGGTTATGTCGTATTTTAAAATCATTATTTCTGCATTCTGACTTAACTACAACACATTCAGGTGTTCACCTCCATATGTGGGAACTACCTTCACCAGACCTTCTCGATCTCATTTTAAGTAATATTTTGTAGTTTTGTTAAGTTTTCAAACTCATTTTCCGTTGTTCTGTTGGTGGTTGCTTGCTTTATGATGATCACCAACTGGAGACCATAGTTTACCCCTCTTTTTATTCACCGCTACATCAATACTAATATTAACACTAATAGTATCCCCAAGCCCATGGGGCAAATGATTTGACACTGAGAATATATGCACATTATACACAATTATAAGCTCTTCATAAACACTTGCCTCCCTTCCTGTGTCTTCACCATCAACTTTTTTTGTCATATGTAACCTTATGTCTAACCTTGTATGTATCTGTATGCCATCTTTATGTTATCTATAATTATTCTATATTCTAAGTCCATATGATCTTTATTCTTTACCATTCTTCCCGCTCTCACAGTCTATTGTGTTAATGGTCATGTTAATGGATGCATGTTGATATAAGCCCACAATTTTCTGTTTTTAAAGTTAAAGGAATAGTCCAACGTTTTGAGCAAAATATCCTTTTTTTCCAACTTACCCAGACTGAGACAAGATGTTAGATCTTCAACACCATTTTCACCTCTGCATGTTCACTGGTTCGGTTCCTATGGGTAGCATTTCATGTTAGCTTAGCATAAAGACTTGAAGTCTACAGGAGTCTGTATGGACACAAGGGCCTTGTTCCAATACCCACCCTACTCCCTGCGGTCCTCTTCAAAGTGCACACTTTTGTGACGTACAACACGTGCGGACTTCTGCAGAAGTTTTCTGAGCAGAATTGGGACAGACTTCCATACGTGACTCCCGCAACTCCTGCTTGGAAAGCGGCGCATCTACTTACCTCAATCCTACATTTTTTCATTAGAAATGTAACAACAAATATATTAGTATACATCGGAGTATAAATTCCAATTTCTAGAAGAAAATACACTTCACACAAAGCATGAAATCAAGAAAAATATAATAAACACACCGTTCTGTTCACATTTAATTTCTACAGCTTTTTATTTTTATTATCTGCAATAGAACTTATGTGTTGTGTAAGTTCAGCATAGCTGCCCAGGAAGGCTTGGTTTTTATTTGTAAACTCGGATTCATGAATAAGGAATCTGGCTAATAAAATCATCAAATTAATTAGATCAAAATGCATGTCTAAATTCCTTTTCTGCTCTGAAAACAATGCATTTTTCATTCTAACAAGAACTGAGGGT
This sequence comes from Neoniphon sammara, assembly GCA_900302535.1. Classification (NCBI taxonomy): domain Eukaryota; kingdom Metazoa; phylum Chordata; class Actinopteri; order Holocentriformes; family Holocentridae; genus Neoniphon; species Neoniphon sammara. The sequence goes on from OMKZ01031542.1 coordinate 5,520, forward strand.
AGATATGATCTATAATAAATCCTGACAGTTTATTTCATAGCACTTCTGTCTGAGGACAACAGATATAAGTGTGACATGGTTTCAGGAACATGTTCACAAAAGTTGATATTGATTTTTTAAAGTTTTTGTATATAATGATTGGTTGGGTAAAATCTGTAAATCATTTTAAATAATGCCTTTTACTGTATTAGTTAGAGGAAACTTATGTGCCACCCCTTTTCCCAGCATATATAAACATTGTTATTCCACTAATAGATTACAGAAGGCAAAGTTGTAATATCCTGCTGAAAGAGTTTGCGAAAAGTCTTATTATTGTGGGACAAAAAAAAAAGGCTTTGTTTATAATATGGTCCACTGTATCCACAGAAGGAGGATCAGTCACGCCTACTTGGGATAGCTCTGCTATGGAATGGAGAGTCATGTAAACATCATGGTAATGCAGGGATTTATGGGTTATAGCCCTCAGCAAAGTGCCGTCTGATGTGGACTTGCGGAAGGAGTGCATCAGGGGTGCATTGGAGGTGCTCCTGAGCACCCCTGGAGAACAACATCAGAGAAATGGGACACCCGGCGGCCTTGCGCACCTAAGCAGGTACACGTACACAAGGGGCACAAGGGTGAAAGTGCGAGTATTGAGACAAGGCCAATGTATGTATTGTGTAAATAAGACAGCTTTGGAGTTGCTGTTTATTTTTTCACTTTGACGGAGCTAGGCTAATGACTCCTGTAGACTTCAAGTCTTTATGCTAAGCTAACACAAAATGCTACCCATAGGAACCAAACCAGTGGATGTACAGAGGTTACAATCGTATAGAACATCTTGTCTCAGTCTGAGTATGTTGGAAAAAGGGTATTTTGCCCAAAACGGTGAATTCTTTTAGTATTCTTTTCCCTGTTGCACCCTTTTACTTTTGCAACACACTTTCCCCACAGGGATCAATAACGTTTCATCATATGTAATCTTCTGAGTGAACAGGACTTGGATGAATGAAATAATGGTGCTATCTCTGAACAGAGGAGTATCCTCCAAAGTGGAGTTGCTCCATTGTGCCGCAGTGGTGCTCAGACGCTGACAGAAAGGCAGATAGCCCGGCAGTGAAGCTCCATCCATCAACCAGATCAGGTTATCAATCTGCAGCTGACGTGACTCCCCTTTAGTATGGAGTAGCTGCTTCCCTCTGCTTTGGTATTTGTCCTCAGCTGTGATAAACAGACTGTGTTAGTTTACATTCCTTCTTCATCCTCTTTCTTGTTCAACTAAACTACCAACTCTTTTCCTCTTTCTGTTTAAAACCTCATAATGCATCGTTTTTGCCATTAAAATAGCAAAGCATGAATTCCACTTTACCAATCAGTGTTACTTTTTTGACATTGCAGATTAGCTGTATCCTCTATCTGCTTCATCAATGCACAACTTCACACACACACCTTCTACAGATAAGGGAAGAGACTATCAGGGAAGATCAGGGATCAGGGAAGGGACTATGGATTGGACATTATTAATAGTGGTAGTAGTTTTATTTGACAACTTATAAAAGACAGATATACACAATGCGAGAACACATACCCTTGATTACATAACATTACATTAAAGGAATACTCCAGTGTTTTGGGCAAAATACCCTTTTTCCGACTTACCCAGACTGAGACAAGATGTTCAATTCCATTTTCACTGAACCAGTGGACAATGGAATTGTCACAATTGTTTCTATGGGTAGCATTTCATGTTAGCTTAGCATAAAGACTTGACATCTACAGGAGTCATTCACCTAGCACCATCAATGTGAAAAAAATAAACCTTACAGCAATTCCATAGCTGTCTTATTTACACAAAGTATCATGAGTATTTGAAATATATGTGTTGGAATTTTTTTAAAACAAGGGTTGCTTTAGGAGAAGATAGATGGTTGGAACTACAGGAACTAAATTATCCAAAAACGTCTCTCATTTAAAAAAAATAAATAAATAAAAAAAAAATCTAAGATGTGTATTTCATTTGTGACCGAGTAGATTGTACTAGATAGTAGATATAATAGATAGTTAGAAGTTAAAATTGGATTAAAACTGGAATGTCGAGACAATGCCACGTAGGAGAGAGCCTAGGACTCGTTTTTTTCCAAAGGGGGTGAGCAGAAAGAATTTCCCACAACAACAATGTAGATTTAAATCGTTTACTCTCAATGACAGAGTAGACTTAAATATAACTGCACAAAATGCTCCAAGAAACAATAAAACCTGGTTGCCGGCACCTTCCTCACTGGCTGCGGCACTCTCTGACTGGACCGTCCGGCTGCTGATGCCTCTGCGACTGTCGATGCCCAAACACAATTTGTCTGGGCAGCGTACCCCAGCTGCCCAGACTATGTGAAGATAGCTTTGTGGATGGACCAGTGGCTCCCGTGTAGCGTTTTTCAGTGTTTCCCCCGCAGTGTTCTTGGATCTCGTGTCTCTTCCCTCATGCGTCCTCCGCCCCCTCTCCCTTTCCTCCCAGTAATATCTTCCGGGTTCCGTGTCCCTGCCCTCCTGGCCCAGGTGTCTCTCATCTGGCCGTGGTGCTGTGGCTGACTCAATTAACCTCCAATACATAACTCAAATACACATCCAAATATAATACAAACTCAATACATGCAACTTATCAAAAAAAAAAAAAAAAATCTAGATAGACATGACCAACTGGTTAAAACCCAAACAAAACAAATGCATGCAAAACCAAAATGACCAACTGATTAAAATCCAAACATGAAACACAGCCACTCATAATCATAACAAAAATACCCAGCCCACAGCCCCACACATTACCGTGTAACACACATGATACACTGTGTTTATAAGCAACCCGTGTTTTAAAAAAATTCCAAGACATGTATTTCAAATACTCATGATACTTTGTGTAAATAAGACAGCTACAGAATTGCTATAAGGTTTATTTTTTTCACATTGACGGTGTTAGGTGAATGACTCCTGTAGATGTCAAGTCTTTATGCTAAGCTAACATGAAATGCTACGCATAGGAACTGAACCAGTGGACATACAGAGGTGAAAATGGTATCAAACATCTTGTCTCAGTCTGGGTAAGTTGGAAAAAGGGTATTTTGCTCAAACTGTTGGAGTAGTCGTTTAATGCACACAACAAATTGCCGAGGATAACACAAAAGTTATTTCGCTTGTGGTCCTCCGTTTGGCAAGAAGCAGAGAAGGTCAAGCATGGCCAACGTGCCGATCGGTTCTCCATATGACAGAAATAACACCATCAAGAATAACAAAGCAGACATAAATAGCAATGCAAATTACAAGCAAACACTAAAGTGTAAGGTAAATAAAAATAAGCTTGTTTTTCTCTGGATGGCATAAAGAAACTATATATTGATAAATTGATTTAAAGGGATTATAAACTAAAATATGTAATTTTCATTAGAATGTTTTTTCTGTCATCACTGAGTGTAGAAAACATCATGAAAACTCCATTTTATTACAATTATTGACTTTTAGGAACACTCAAGTCTTGGTGGATGATGAAGATACTGGAGTAGAATAACACTAGAAAATAACACTAGAAAATCCCTGTTTTTAACTGGGTTTACCATCCTTTTAAAAGCCAGAGTTTTACTTTTTTTCTTGAAACTACTCTCCACCTGAATACATTTAATTTCATTTGGCAACTTATTCCATTCCTCCACTCCAGTGTTTAGCAAAGTGTTTTTGCCAGCCTTGGTTTTTAGGCTGGCAACACAGGAACAGGCGCTGTAGTCAAGGCCCTTGCGAATGTGACTGATTTTAAATAAAAGACTGGTTTAGACTTGTTTGGGGGGTTTTTTGGCCGTTACGCCATCCAAATTTTCTAAAATGACCATCATCCAAATGAGCCCTAGGATGTAACTCTCCCCAGTTTATTCTCAGATGTTTGTAGCCTGCATTGAGAGATTATCACATGCTGCTATACCATGAGGTACAGGCATGATCATACTGGCTCTGAACTGAGGTGTCCAATGTCCTTGTGGTTTTGGTGTCAAGTTATTCAGCTATCCTAGCCAAATATCGCTGCTGTCCAATGAAAACCATTTATCTCCAGAATGTCAACATTTCAGGAACTAAGAAAAACAGTCTTGTTTTTAGCTTGATGACTGTACATTTTTTTCAGTTTATACCGCTAGTTTTATAAAGGTTTCCTAACTCCAAGGGTTGTAGAACTTCCTGAACCCACAGAGGAGCAGGTAAACACTCCAATTATTTAACACATGAAAATCACCAAAGTGGAGATACAAGGGTTTCACTGGACAGCGATGACATTTGATCCTTGAGTTGACTTGAGTTGATCCTTGTCCCTGCACACATGCTGATCTAATTCACACCCTAAATAGTTAGCAATACTTAATCTTTTCCAGTGCACATAACTAAAAATTAGAATCATTTTTTATTTTGTGTGTGGAACCAAATAGAATGCTTTCTGTGTTGTCTAGGTATAGACATAGCTCCGTCCATCTAGCTGCATGATTTCTCAGTTTCTGCTGGCTTGTTTTTAGGAAACTTGGGAGAGTGATGAATTTTGACACTGCATTTTGAATATAAACCTGAATTGCCCAACACAGCACCATCACCAGGCCAACAGGGCCCTAAAGTTCATGCACAATATCTTGAATTACTGCAGGTTCAAATTTGATAAACCTCTAGGCAATGATGGGCTTTCCGGCCACTCACAATGCCACCAACAGGCCAAAAAGTTCCCAAGTTACAAGCAGCCATGTCTCAGATGCTGCACATTACACATACAAACAAACAAAACAATAAAATTAATGATGATGATGATGATAATAATAATAATAATAATAATAATTACACCTGACTTGTTTGTCCGCATTGGGTTATTATAATTTGGCTGTGTTACAGCATAATTTGTTTTCTTAATTTGTTTTTTAGTCATTCTAGACATTCCAGTCCATGCCATCAATTACAATAAAGGTCAAAAGGAACTTTGCCAAAAGAGCAAGATGCAGCCTCATGAGTTTAAAAAAAGAAATGGAAATGTCTTCACTTAATATTCAGCCATGCTGCACTCCTTGGTGATAGATGACGACTGTTGCAAGGTACAGTAGCTATACTCTCTCAGTGCACAGAATTTGACAGAATCTCTCTCTCCCCCTATCTCCCTCAGCCAGAGCCTTTGCCAAGCAATGGAAAGCAATGATTGGAGACCCCCTGACTGGTAATGGAGGTTGGCGACCTCCAGAAATCACTGAACCAACCCTTCCACCACTGGCAATCTGGCCAGACACATTTAATTAATACCCTTCAGCCATGGGCTCCTATAGCCTAGATTTAGGACCAAAAGCAGAAAGGAGGGGGTGGATTGTGAATCAATCCAGACAATTTGGAGATGGACACATCCAAACGCAGGGGAGGAGATAGAAGTCAGGCACTGAACAGAAAGATTCAGCTCCCATTTGCGGAGAGTCTGACAGGTTTTACTAAATGTGCTGAAGCGTTGATGAAGATGTGGCTGGTTGTTTGATCCCCCAGAGCAAGTACAATGTAGAATTCTATTATCTGTTTTGTTTGCACTAAATGGAAAAGAAGCCTCTTTGTTTTGAATGGAGCATGTTTTCACCCAGGACAGGTTCAGTCCTCTTTTTCTTTCTTTTTTTTTTTTTTTTTTTTTTTTTTTAATTCAGCCGATCACCACCTGTGATTTATAGAGCGGCCTGCCTGGCAGAGGGGTTGCTTCTATCTGAATATACTCAGAGTTGACCGCTAACTCACTGCTAATTTGCGACTTGTCAATTACCAAGGAACACTGATGGCAAGCAACAATTAAACAGGGCCGGTGTTCAATTGCCAAGCCCCGGGTTGGTCAAAGCCGATGGGGATGTTGTGTCAGTCAGTGGAAATGTAAAAGTGGACGTATTGCTGAGTGGATTCAGCAGGACTGAAGGAATAGCACAAAGAGCAGCAGAGCATCCAGGCTGAAAACTCCCAGTGACAGAGCCAGTCAGGCCTACTGAACCACAGCGTCCAGCAGCACACCTTAACTCGTAACAGGTGGCAAGGACTATTAGATTCAGACTGCAGCCTTTTAGATTTCAGGACAATGATTACTAGCGTTTGTCCAACGTGAGTTTTTCCATGCCCACAGCGATACCAATCATTTTGGACTGCCAATATTTTGTACCAGTTTTCAAAAGATGTTCAATACCATTTTCATCTCTGTACGTCCACTGGTTCAGTTCCTATGGGTATCATTTCGTGTTAGCTTAGCATAAAGACTTGAAGTCTACAGGAGTCTTTAGTCTACCTCCATCAAAGAGAAAAAGTTCAAGTGGCGATGTAAACATAGTGATTTGAGTGTGCTGCTGCGCATGTTGGCCACAGCAGGAATAGACATAGCATCATCTTTATTATAGTGGAGAAAAATGTTCGGAAATTGGAAAATTGGAATTGTAATGAGCGAATAAACACAACATTGACATGTCTTTACTATTACTATTCATTTTAGGAACCACAATAAAATGTAAATCCATGTCCTGTGACACAACAATGGATGATGTTTTAGAGCTCCCCCTAAATTTCTCAAAGTAGGCTTTCAGGGGAGCTCGTGTCCTTTTCAGGGGAGCCGAGCTCTCCTAGCTCTCCCGTAATCCAAACTGCTAATAGTTTCCAAAAAGTACTTGTAAGTGTATGCACCAGAATTGTATTCTTGTTTGAATTGAATTGTAAGCCTCTGAAATATTTAGACAAACTCTAGACTGAAACATAATATTCATCAGTTTTCATCAATATTAATTAATATCAGTATCATTCAGTAATAATCATACTCATCATCACCATGGATACTCTACTAAAGTACATTATGTTCATTATATACCTGCCAAGGGACTACAGATGGAAATTAGCCTATGGCTATAATCTGGCATATTTACATGTGAATGTCCATTAATATGCTCAGTCCTTTCTTTTAAATAAATAATAAATAAATAAATTATATCAAGGGCTGACAACACTAACTGGCTGATTTTTATGAAATGGTCAGTGTCGGTCTGATCTATCTCTCTGCAAAGTAACTTTGATGAGATCAATTGTTACTCAATAACTAGACAGATAATTTGAGAAGAAATTATATTGCGAGTTTCTGTGATTACAAATAAAAAAAAACAAAAATGCCTACCCTTGTAATGTATTCTCACTTCTTTTAGGTGTCTTGAAACAGAATCTTTAAATCACACATCATACATCACATGAGAATAGATCAGCTCCTACTGTCAGCCTGCTGCATTATGTAAAGAATTATTGTCAGTAACTGGCTTTCCTTGAAAGAAAGAAAGAAAGAGAGAAAGGAAGAAAGAAATGGGAGAGCCAGTGGACAGATGAATAGTTTTTCAAGCCCCTGTGCAAATGTGTAAATAACTCCTACTGGAACCCAATTAGTCGAAGCCTAGCTAGCTAGCTGCTGAGCAGAAATGTAAATTCGAAAAGATATTTTCGATTCAACTCTTTCAGAAATTGGCAAAATTCATTCGTGACGAGAGGTTCCTCCTCGCCGTGGAGAAAACTTTCACGTCTTTCAGTGTCTTCTTTCACCGGTTTCGTCGGTGTATCATCCATGCTAGCTAGCTGTCTCAGTTGTTTCAGGGGGGAATACATTTTTGTGAACACTGTGTCATGTCGAATACTCTTCCGGTACGAAGAGTTTTTCTGGTGGAAGATGAAAGCTCCCTCTCCTCAAATTTTAACGGGCTGAATTGCAGACTTATCTATGAAGCATTGGAAGATTGTGGAAGAGGTAGTCTGGCTTCAGAGACTAACAGATGGCTAATTCATTAAAATCCATATTTATTAATCATTTTATGTCATCTAAAAACAGATTTCTAATTTGGTAATTATCAGCTTGTAATGTAAAGAGCTGCAGACAGAAACTATTTTGGGCTTACATGAGGAGGGATGGAGGGAGGAGCGGGAGAAGATGGGCAGTGGGAGTACAGTAGAGGGGAGCACATCTCATGGAGGACCC
>OMKZ01031542.1:13538-46913 GCA_900302535.1 Neoniphon sammara
CTCATGGAGGACCCATGGCGTGCTTCCTAGGATTGACCCAGCACTACCTGTCACATCCTATAATGTCTAAACAATTATCCCTGCTACAGTCCCTAGTGGGGGGTTGGACGGCGGTGCAGGGGGGTGTAAGCAGCACAGGCCACATCTGGTTGCCTGTCTCCCTTGGGTGCTGTCCTGTTGTCGCACACGAGGCCACAGACTCAGAATAGAACCCCCACCCCCACCCCCACTTCCACACACACACACACCTTCCCCACCCTTGTTTATTCTGCCTTGACTGTCAACGCGGCCGGTCCCCAAACCCAATCACAAAGTGTGTTATTGAAGCCGAGCAGTCCCTACGGGAGCAATTACACAGCCAGTCCTATTTCATTTCATACAGGCAGGGCTGCTGCTGCTGCCGGTACAGTGAGTGGTTGTAGCGCAGCAGCCCATGGAGTTCCTGCTGGGAACCCAACGGCTGGCCAGGCCCAGGCAAAGTGGGTAAGGAATTGGAAAATGCTTTTAAAGGGGTGAGAGGACGATTTTCTAATGAACTGTTCAGTTTGTAGCTCAATCAAAGTTCTATCTATTCAGTTTTTTTCAATTGCTTTGGACCAAATGACAATGAAAATCTCCACAACACCGGTCAACTGTTAACAGCACGTTCAAATTTCTCATTCTTTTAAGCAAATTTGTGTTTTAGCACATCTGTGCAAATGAGTAAGTATAATTGTCTACAACTGACACAATTGCCAATTGTCTCGTCGATCAAAACTGATTATGTTGCTTCTCAGTTGAGCAGTTGTACTCTCCAAAAAGTCCATTCAACTGTCAAAATCTCTCAGACATATAATCAATAAAGACGACTGATATGAATTGTTGTAATGTCAGGTAAATTGATCATTTGCATGTCAAATGAAACTTCACTTCTGAATGGGGAGTTTATTACATGTTAGGCAGTGTTGGTGGAAATATAACAGTGTGTGCTGCAATATCAGAGAATGGTGTGAGTACATATATTCCCATCACTGGGTCATTCAACACACAACATCTCCCGACTTTCTTGAGCAGCCTCTGAGAGAGTGAGAGAAGTTTGGTAAGAAATGACAATGACAGATTTTGTCATTGTGTGGGATCATGTGAGCTTCCATTGCACAAATGTCATCAAGGTATGGTTTGGTGTTCACCACAGGATGCTGATGGAGCTCCTTCCACCATATTCACCATTCTTCAATTCAACTGAGGAATTCTTTTACGCATGGAGGTGATATATATGATCTGCATGTCTATACAGGATGATCTGATTTGTATATCGTCATTGACCACAAGACCAAATGTCTTGCTTGCTGTGACATCCCACTTGTGATGACATCACAACAGAAGCTTGGCAGGCAAGAAGCTCTTTCCCCCAAATGCACTGCAAGGAATAATATCAGGTGTGAGGTCAATGAAAATCTGTGACAGACAGGAGTGGAAGCACTGACAGCACTGAAACGTACAGTAACTGTGATACTAATATATTTGGTTTCGACAGAACATCATTCTCTTTTTGAATTGATTCGTTTTCTGTACTATACAATACTGTGTAAGATTTCTGTGAGTAGTTTTTTCATAGGTTACAAAGCTGTACACACGATAGCATTCACTTAGCTGCAGGAAAATGACATTCTGGTACAGACAGTCAGTGTCAGTGAAAAAGTAGGACAAGACTGAAATTTGGAGACACTGACAAAACATCTAAACATTCTGACCACCACTGTTTACACAATGTCAAAGGAACCTTTCATTTTGGTGGCACTGGCTTATTCACTGACACAATACCTTCGTTTTGAAGCATAAGTGAAATATTTTGGGAGAGATATGACCTTTTGCAGGTGAACTATGGTGTTGTGCTGTGCCATGTAAGCTGTTCTGACAAATGGAGCTTTGAGAATGTTTTTCAAGACTTTTTCAAGAAATGAGCCAAGCAATGGAGAAAAACTGTAAGTGCCAATTCAATTTTGTCTCCATCATGGGTGCTAAGCTCTCATTGCTGTGGTGTTTTAACACTTCACATTGCCAATCAAACAGTGTGTCCAGTACTGTGACCTAATTTTCCTTGGATTTTCTGTTGATGAAGTTTCTGTAGGTGGCGCTTTTTCTTTGTCTGTTCAGCCATGGTGGCTATCTCATGCTCATGCTAACTTCTTGTATGCATTCTAAACAAAACAGAAACAGAAACTTATCACTTCCTCTGAACCAGAGGATTTCTCAGGAAAGAGTTCCCAGACCGCAAATGTGAAAGCTTTCAAGAGGTAGCCAGAGGTTGAATCGCTGTTGTATTATATCAGTTGGCTAAAGTATTAAACCTGAGGTGTGATTAAACCCTTGTGAGACAATGTAGTGGAGACGAATTTTAGAAATAGTCCATACTTGACAGCACTTTCACTGCATTCCTGAGCTCAAGTTTCTAATGCAAATAAAAACTGCTAAATTCTAGGGAAATGGATGCCCATTGCCAAAGATGCAAAGAGTACTAGAAGTTGGTGCTCAAATAAAACTATTGCTGATATTTTGCTTAAGTAGAAGTGGAGGTAGTATTGTAAGTAAAAGTACCTCATTTAAAATGCACTCACAGGCTGCTCCAGTAGCTCACCATGTAGAGTGCATACCACATATTAACACTGCAAACAATATCTCTAATAGATATGATCTTTCCATGCAATTCTAAAAGGATGTAAGTACAAAAATTCAAATTTGATTAATTTAATCAGAATTTTGAAATGACAAGAAATTGCACCAACAGTACCAAGAGTTAAGCCAGATTTCTCCTCTCATATCTTCTGACTGACTGTTCATTTTGAAAGGACCCACAATCTATGATTAATTTGTGACAGTCCAGTTTCTGATGCTTATAGAGTACAATACTTCAGTAAAAATGTACTTAAGTAAAAGCAAAATTATTTATTAAAAAAAAAAAAATCAAAAAGATACAAGTGCACAAAATAGCTACTCAGTTACAGTTACATGAGTAAATGTAATTAATTACCTCAACTCCTGCATGTATGAAAAATTTCCAGAAAGAATAACCATAGTTTACTTTATTCATGCATTTCTTCTTTAGTTTTTCTTTGCAAAATGTAAAAGCTTTCATTTGGCTATAGGTTGAATCACTATTGATTTATATCTAGTGGATACACAGTAGCAAATCAGACAATAATTTAGTTAAAATAGTGTTTTTTACTGCAAGCACTGATGGGGGAAATATTCACTTTGAGAAAGACAAAATTGTGTTTGACTGTCTGAGATTCTGAGTTCACAAGGATATTGCACCACAATAAAAGATATAAGTAGGCCCTTTCATGAGTGTTGGCCCTCTGGAGTATTTGCAAGCCCAAAACTTTTTCTTTCAGATTTATGCTCCTAAGGTTCCACAGAGATGATGGAAGTAGCTGTGATTTTAAATGCAAATGGGGTCAAAAGAGGACACTGAGAAAGTGCAGATAAGGTAGAGAATGATAAAAGAAAAAAAGTGGAATACATTTTTCCTCCCTTTCATACCTCGAGGGATTCAGGATGTCAGATCATTAGCGGTAAGATTATGAGATGGAGTTAATGGGGAAGTGACACAGAATACCAACAGTCTAACTCTGGGTCCCTCCTCATGTATTAGAAGCTGACTGGTCGTTTTCTACAAGACTTTCCAGTGCAATGTCTTAGCAAGGCTTGCATTTGAATCAGATACAGACAAACATGCATGTTGTATGAAAAGATAGATTTCTCCATTTCTGTCATTTTGAAATAGTGTGACAAACATTTCACTGTGAAAGGATCACAAAATGAGACAAACTATAGCAGCACTGACTGAATTCCAGTCATAATGAAATGTGCTAAGTACCTCTCACCAGTAATAATATCTCTTGCAAATGAATTTAATAGGGTCCAAATGGTAACACTCATGTGGCCACTTAATAGTAGAGTTTGTATGGTATAATAGGGAGTGGTAAGATCTGGCTCTGTAGTATTTAATGGACAAATTTACATATTCTATATATACTGTAAAACTCACCTGGGGTGTCCAAACCTTTCCATAGAGTGTTAGAGTTCATATACCTCTAACTGCCTTATTGGCTTCAACCCCAGAATTAATTCTTTACATTACAGTTGTGGCTAGCTGGCTAAGAAGAACCAAATGGGATTGAGACCACAGTAACAATGGCTGTGCTCTCAGTTGCAAAAAATAAGCAGTTTACTAAAATATATTTAACAGAGGGAGAGGAAATCAAAACAAAACTTCCCAGCCATCCTAAAGTCGAATATTGTGCATCCACCAGCTGAACTATTCTGAGTAGTCAATTCATGCGTAGCTCCAGGTCCTGTGCATAAGCAATCATATATCAATCCCAATTTCCCATTCTCAGTGTGGAGCCAGTGGTTCTGCTGAATTGCGTTCAAGAGGAGTGTCACCAACTCAGAGGCTGAGAAGAGACAATCAGGCTTATATATTCAAGTTTGTGTCTTAAAGCAGTACACCAAGTTTTTTGTAGACTGTCCCATTGGACAACTTAGCTCGTTGAGAGTTAATATGGACACTGAAATCATACATATGTCTCTGGTAGATCATTGGCCATGGTGCTCCATGCTTTAGCATACACTATGTTTATAAGTAAGATTATATGACCGGTACATTCATATTTTAAAAAAGAAATATCATGTACATAATGTAGCTGACACGCCCACATTTATTTTCAAGTTATTTCAGGTGACCATCTCATATTCCTCTGCTCTGCAGTGATTTTTAGTTGCACAGTACACCACCATCTAGTTGCACAGTCTTCCATCGCTTACCACTTTTATTTCCTGTAGATACAGGGAGAGTAGTCCCAGCATGCCAAAATGGTCATATTTCATGTAAATGTTTAACCTGGCACAGCCAGCTGATCTCGCAAGTTTATGTTAGTTTTGAAACCATCTGGCCACTCTTCAACCGATGCATTTGCCTAGAAGCCACAAAACAGCTGGACCAGTGTCCTTTGAGGATCTACAGGCGTGGCTTGGGTGATGACAATATGAGAAGTACAGTGAGCTGAACTGGAAAACAGAAACATCAGGACATAAATGTTTCCTTACAAAAATGGTAAGATTCATGCTAATAAGCTACCAATATGCTTACCAATATGCTTGCTCACTTTCGCTATAACAGTTGCTGCTGTTTGTTTAGCTCCGCTGCGGTGCAACATGAAATGTGTTTGATTGAACAGTAAGCTAATTATTAACAGATGGTTGATCCAATGTCCTGCTGTGTATTTTTGTAAACACCTGTTGCTGCCGCGAATCTGATGTGTGTGTTTCGTGTAGTGAACAACGGTAACAAAATCAGAAAATGGCTGTGCCAGGCTAGTAAATTTGACCAGTTTATACTTATTTAAAACTAAGCTCTACCATTCAGGATTACTCCCTTTAGTTGTTGCACAGCTGTAACAATAGATCCTGTTTTTTTCAGTTTTGAGATTATGCTATTGGTCAACTATCATTCAGCGTAGTGTATGCTAAAGGGTTAGAACGAAGCAATGGAGGCAATGATCTACCAGGGATACATGGATGAATTTAGTGTCCATGTTCTGATCACTTAAGGACTAAGTTGACCAATGGAAAAATCTACCAAAAAGAGTATGATTCCATTAATGAGTTATGAGAGATAGAGCCTCAATTCCATACCTGAAGTAGCTGGAGTTGATACAGTAATGTTGGTTACCAGTGACATCCAGCTGAAAGTCTTTCCTCAGCCCATGTGGGTTGCCATGGCGGCCTGACCACCTGACCCTAGGGCAGTTAACTGCCAGAAACACCCCCCAACACTTACCTAAGGACGCTGAACTTCTTAGCACTTTTACTATATCAACTATGTATTAATGGTGTTCTGTGATTTTAAGTATGCCGCACCTTAATTGCTTTCCGACGATAATAGAGGTTTCTTCATTGATTGATTGACTAATTTCTTAGAAGTGTTCGGAGAAGTGCGGTTCATAAATGAGGTTCTTGTATGCAGAGCGCTCAGCCAAATTTTTTTAATCCGATGAGTGTTCAAAAAAATAGTGAGGAAACTCATCCAAAATTAAAAAAGGGCTACATACAATGTGCCGTTTAACTTATTTGTATAGAAGCACACACACACACCATGAACCACTGATGCATTTCTGCAAGAAAAGCCTCCCCCAATAAATAAATAAAAGTGAAATTTTGGTTGTGCCACCAAATTCTTCTGAGTAGATGAATAATTCTTCATTATTGAACAATCATTTTTGCAATAAAGTTTTCATTAAACAATAACAGCTCTAGAAATTATGTTGAACTACACGGATTAACACTCTCAACTGGGAATGTTTACCTACTATAACACAGGTCCAAACAAAATACAACCACCCCCGCATACCACAGATATGCACGCTATGAATTATAATAGGTCTGCTCCTCATTGAAAATCCAAACATGTACTTAACAGACCACGGCAAACAAAGGCCAAAGCCACCAAAATAATTGGAAACCAGTTGCGGAGGAGAGGGATCATCGATTTAGGTGAGACAGTCGGAGCATGCTTTATAAGCTGCGCTGATCACATCCCTGTTCGTATTTTTCCAAAGATCACCACAGACATGGTTGAGTTGATTAGAGAATAGACAGGCACTAAATGGAGCATTGTGTCTGTGGAAATGATCTGCATTAAAGGTTTATGAGGGTCCCAGACGAAATCACTGGTGTCAAACATTTGTGCTTTAAAGAAAAACTGAAACCACACTCAGTACTATGAGCTAACTTTGAAGAGAAGGACATGTTGGTGAGTGTACGGGGTGTGTAAATATACAGTTACTTTGTGGTTTTCAAGCCTCAGTGCACATTATTGTCTAAACCTAAAGCTAGCTTCTCTCCCAGACAGAGTATTCCTGTCACATCACTTGCTGAAACAATCATACAGCTCCAAGCCTTTGACACTATCTTCATTAAAGTGAATGTAATGGGTAAACAGTCTACTGGGTCTCTTCATGGCGTTTTGATTAAATACCATTACAGCATCCGTGCACTGCTGTGGGGGTCTGCGGTCTAAACTGTCAGAATGAAGGTAAAGTGAAGGGGGGGATGCAGGGAAGCCCTCATCAGGGAATGTCACCAGGCCTGGAAATGAGATCTGAAGAGGTCCTTGAGTCAGAACGAGGATGAAACGATTCCTGCACGGAGGCTCAACAAGAATGGGCATCTCTTTATTTGTTTCTGACATTTTCAGGAATCCCATTAGTTTGGAAAATTCCTGCTGATGAAAATGTCAAATGTTGAAGTTAATCCATAGCTGTAAATTGTGCTATGCTGCCCAGGTGATGAAATCTAGAATTACTGTAATAAATTCACTTAGAGTTGTTTTTCCCCAAGAACAAGAAGAAGAAGAAGTAGAAGAAGAAGAAGAAGAAGAAGAAGAAAGGAATACTGAAATGTTTTGGGCAAAAAAGCCTTTTTTCAACTTAATAGAGAGAGCGAAAGTGAGGGAAAATTCCAAGACATGTATTTCAAATACAAGTTATTTTGTGTAAATAAGGCGGCTTCAGAGTTGCTGTAAGGCTTATTTTTTCACTTTGATGGAGCGAAGCTAATGACTCCTGGAGACTTTAAGTCTTTATGCTAAGCTAACACCAAATGCTACCCATAGGAACCAAACCAGTGGAAGTACAGTATTACAAGTTTCCCTTGTCTTGACCTTGAATAGTGCACTTTGCAATAGAAAAGAGGACAGCTTTGAAAAAAGGCACACAATAACACAATTTATGTAATTAATTCATTCAGCCATGTTGTGGAGGGGATCTGTAATTGACATGACATGTCAGATTATGATTATTAACTTCCAAATCTTTGCCATTGGCAGTTTGCATCACTCCAATTCAAATTCCATAGTGAGATTGACAGCGTGCCTTGCTTGATTACTGCTGCTCTACTGTGCTGATTCAGAATATAGCGTGTCATTTTTTTGAGGAGCAGCAGCTGGCAAAGCCTTTCCTTCTGCTTGCCAAGACCAGAAAGCAGGACGCATCACTTTCCTCTAACACGTCTCACTCTGAACAGCCTCAACCTTCATTATGAATGCAGGCTGACAGCCGGCATACAGGAACACTGGTGTCAGGTGTTAAGGCAGTAGACATGAAACCACAACCCCTGCACTGTGTGTCTCTGTATGTGTGTGCATCTGCCTATTGGTATATTTGTCTGTTTGTGTCTGTGAGTGTGCCTGCGTGTGTGTCCAAATGATTGCGCATGTGTGTGTTTGAATGTGTGTCTAGCTGAGCATAAAGTGCATTTGTGGTTTTTGCATTAGCATGTGTTTGCATGTTTGTATTTGAAAGAATTTTTGCACGTTTGCATGAATGTGCAAGGATTTAAAGTGTACTGTGATATTTGCAAATGTGTACTGTGGTTTGCAAAAGTGTACTCAGACTTGCAAATGTGTATTAACATTTGCAAATGTGTAATGAGATTTGCAAATGTGAGTTAATTTGTTTCCACTGCTGGACTCGGTCCTTGGACTTGGACTTGGTCCAGATGGCTGTTACTGTTTTAAACTAGGTTTTAAAGGAATATTTTGATGTTTTGGGCAAAATACCCTTTTTCCAACTTACCCAGACTGACAAGATGTTTGATATCATTTTCACTTCTGTACATCCACTGGTTTGGTTCCTATGGGTAGCATTTCATGTTAGCTTAGCATGAAGACTTGAAGTCTACAGGAGTCATTAGCCTAGCTCCGTTAAAATGAAGAAAAAAAAACTTACAGCAACTTCGAAGCTGTCTTATTCACACAATGTATCGTGTATTTGAAATACACAAATTGGATTTTTTTTTTTTTTTTTAATGAGGGTTGTTTTAGGAGAAGTTAGATGGTAGGAACTATAACCGCTGAACATATTGTCGGCCTTGTAATCCTTGTATCCTTGTATTTGAAAATGCCATTATAAATTTTATAAACCAAACACACATTTTTGCAGAGCAAAACATACATTTGCAGATATGGACTCACATTTACAAATCGCCAATCTCAGCAGGCCTACACATCTCAGTGCGCTTCTGCAAATTTTAGAGCACTTTTTCAGATCTCAGTACACATTTCCAAATATCATGTTATGCATTTGCAATAATAAAGTCCTAATTTTATTTTGATACTGAACAGCGTAAGGACTTGAAAAATAATAATTTTCGTCTTTGTTCAAATACAGAACTGACCTTACCAGATAAATGTCTAAGCTGAAAATAAAAACTCTCCACTGTTCTCTCTCTCTCCCTCTTTCTTCCGCACTATATCACTCTCTCACCCTCCCTCTCCACAAGCCCCTGAGTTCACTCAGCACAGTTAAATGAAAGCAGCAATTGTGTAAAGAGGTGATGGAGCCAGACAGTCAATGTAGCACCTCTAAGTGCTTCTGTGGGTCTTGAGTCTGCGCTCTGCAGGATGAGAACGGGATCCATTCATTCCTTAGTCCAAGCTTTGTTTTAACACTGCCAGACAATTTAGGCTTTAGGACAGACTGGCCAAGGATCAGCTAGATTCAACTAGATAGAGAGTGGATGGGAGGATATTGTAGGTGAACAGGGCAACCCCACCCAACTTGAAGAATAGAGTTTACCACCTTTTTAGGCTGACTTTAACAAGGTTGGGAAGTAACAGAATACAAATAACAGTGTTACATATTCAGAATAAAAAAAAGTACCAGCCCAGGCTACATTTTGAAACATCCATCCATTTTCTGTACCTGTTTATTCCTAATCAGAATTGCGAGGGGGCTGGAGGCTATTCCAGCATGCCATCACAGGGGTAACACAGTGTCAGACAAACACACACATTCACACCTATTGGCAATTTAGAGTCTCCACTTCACCTGACCCGCATGTCTCTGGACTGTAGGAGGAAGCCCACGCAGATACGAGCAGAACATGCACACAACAGTGGAATGTAAACTGTGCATTGCAGCCACAGAACATTGTCTGCATCCAAGGCCTCCAAATCCAAAAGAAAGAGAACATCTTGAGTGTCTCTGTCTGCTAGAGAGCATTAGGCTAGTTTTGTAAAACTTAGCTGATTGTGACACTCAGGCAAATGATGCTCCGCAAATTATTCAAGCAGCCGTGGCAGTTTTTCCAGACTATTTTCTCGTACTTTGCTGCCACCTCTTGGAATAGTGGATAATCTCAGGGCATTAAAAATAAGCGGTTCACCAGATGTTTATACCAATCAGTTTAATGTGTAAAATACATTTTTACTGCAATTAAATAATCCTCCTACACAGTTAAAGCTCATGCATAACAAAGTGTTTTAAAGTGGCATAAGCTAGATTGTTGTTGTGTGGTAACACTACAGCCTATAGTCTATGCTGTGGCATAAATATTGGCAATACAGCACAACTTCACATGCTTTTTATTTTACCGCCAGGAGATCATGCGTTTGGTCATGTGTGCCTGTGTGTGCGTCTGTCCACAGCTAATCGCACAAACTACTGAGTCTATCAGCCTAAAATTTTTGTGCACAGTTATGACTGTATGAAGAAAAACCTCTTGTGGCTGCAGTGATTCAAAAATTTAGGAAAATGCTTGTTGTCACTACTTGCGCTTCCGCACTCCACTCATTGTCTAGCTTGTTTGACCGTCGCTGCTTTCTCTCTCTCTGTTTCTCTCTCTCTCTCTACAAGCACAGAGCAGACACACAGGAAAGCAACACTGTAAAAAGTGTCAGAGGCTGATGGAATCTGTCAACAAGCTGGGGTTAAAATAAGTTCAATAGCCTGATGCTTCACCACTGTGAAACATGAAGTGTAAAACAGCAGTCGCTGTTTCATACGTCAGCAGACTAATTTGCCTAATCTTCAAGATCAAAGCCATCATGGAAAACCCCTGTCACCCTCTCTACAACCAGTTGTGGCACAAAGCAAATAACAAGTATCTATTTTATACAGCCATTTATATAGACACACATGCCTGGCGGAGATCTGCATGACACTGAGTCACCTCTTCTAGTGCAAGATGTATTATAAATGTAGTCTGAATAAGTTACTTTTTTCAGTATTGCAATGGAATACATTACAAGTATTCTACCAAACCCTTTTTTAAACTACATTAGTGTATGTAAAAAAATAGATGATATATAACATAAATTATATTTCTTGCAGGTATTGCAGGCAGGTTAACTGAGGATTCTGGCAGTCAACACCCACCCAAGCTGCAAGTCAAACTACTAAAACTTCCATCAGTCTGTTTTTGTATTTTTTTTTTTCATGTACTGCTGCTGTGTTTATGGAAAAACCAGAAACAAAACTCCAATATAAAAAATGCAACTGAATTCGGTGGCGTTCTCTGTGCCTGACACAAAAACAAGTAGTAGCAGTGTAATGCAATCATGAATCACAATGAGGGGGAAAATGCTTGGCATGTAGAGCAATAGCTTTTATTTTGGTTCAGGAAATTGCGTGTTGTGGTCGAGGGAATGTTTAGGGAAGTAAAATGAAAGGTGAAAAATGCACACAAATAGAGACAGATGAGGAGTGGTAGGCGTGTGTGTGCCTGTGTGTGAGAGAGAGAGTGAGATGGTAGTTGTGTGTGAATGTCAGGAGGGGTGCCAAAGGGAGGTGGGGTCACCTCATTACTTTCACATTATTCCAGTGTCACTTCCATGCTGAAAATTCAGATGGTGCATTATTCCTCTCCGACTTACTGATCATCTCTAGTCATCGAGATGATCAGCAACACAAGACAGAAAAAAACATGCACAAACATTGGTACACACACACACACACACACACACACACACACACATACACTTCCCTCATTCATTTTAATGACAGTTACATAATTTGTCATACAAAATCAAAGAGTCAGCCGACATGTCCCTTTGACCTACATTCATTGCATGTTTCTTGGTGATCTCAAAACACACACACACACACACACACACACACACTTGTACAAGCATAAGCTGGATGCACTGGTATTCTCAGATATGATTTTTACTAATATGTAAAAAATAATTGCAACAAAAACACTTCAACTCTTCAACACTTGACCTCAATACAGGAACGTGTCGCTAATAACAAGAAGAAGAAGAAAAAGAAGAAGAAAAAGAAGACAAAGAAGAAGAAACAGAATAGAACATTTATTCGTTTACATAGCACTTAATAAAGCAGAGGTTACAACCCAAACAGGATGTATGAAAACAGGAAAGAGAAGGAAAATGTGATAAAATAAACCAAAAGAAAGCAATAAATATAAGTTGAATGTAAAACATTTACATCGATGTATAGTAATAGGCCTTTTTTTGTACAGTAAATTGATTAGTGTAAATCACATACAGACAGGGCAATATCATAAAATAATTCCACCTCAGCATATTATATATAGCATAATATGTCAACTACAAGTCTTAAGACACATTCAACACTGCTGTTAGTACTACAGCAATTAGTACAAGTGAGTGCTGGATATATTTTCCAATCGTTCTATATCCATTTTCTGTCCCTTGACAACAGCCCCGCCTGATGTTCGTCTCTGTCCTCTCAAGGACTCTTATAAAGAGATGCATTCAGCAATGACCGCCTCCTACATAGCTGGCAGGAGTCAAATTGTGCCTTGCCAGCTTTCTGCTGTTTTGGCAGTGAATTAATTGTTCTCTGCAATGAAAAATCACATGCTGAGGAGACAATTGTTCTCTTTGATGCTGTGAATCTGTTTACTACAATGTAATTTGAAATGGTACAAGTTCCTTGTGAGGAGGATAAAGGGCATGGTGAAAATAAAGTCTGGGGATGGATAATATATGGAGTGTGGATGAAGACTATAAATTATTAGTTTGTTCTATCAAACCCTTGCTCACTGTTAAAGGCTACCTTTGGTTCTTTTTTCCATCTTGGGTGCAAAGCTCTCATTGCTGTGATGTTTTTGCACTGCACTTTCCAGAGATCACCTGCCAATCAAGAGAGCTGTTTTAGGTGAAGTTAGATGGTAGGTTGAAACTCTAACTGCTTAGCACACCGCTTAACAACTTAAGACAGCTTCAGAGTTGCTACAAGGTTTATTTTTTCACACTGCTGTTATTGCTGTTGGGTTGAAGCTGCTGATACTGCATTTTCAGCTGATATTCCATATATTTTATTCTGATCATTTTCATGCCAAAAAATTACTACTAACTATTCAGTGTGTTCACCAGATCTGTATTCTTGTGATCAGAGAAAGCCTCGTAAATAGCATTTAGACATTCTTGGGACATTACAACTCTCCACTGAAACCATAAACCAATGAAATTCTTTAAGGGTTAGCAGCTCTTCAAGGGCAGGGTGACCCACCACATCGGCAAAACTGATATATCAGTCTAACCTGAAAACACTCACTTGTATTAATTTTTGTTATTGGGTCACACTAACTTCCTCTGCCCTTTAGTATCAGTACTTTTTCATGCTGCACAACCATTCAAGCATGACTAATAGTAGAAATGTATCAGGAATATTAAATGTGTGTGACATGTATTTCAAATGCATATGATATACTCTGTAAATAAGACAGTTTCGGAGCGCTGTAAGGTTTATTTTTTCACTTTGACGGAAGCTAGGCTAATGACTCCTGTAGCCTTCAAGTCTTTGTGCTTAGCTAACACAAAATGCTAACCATTGAAACCTAAACAATGGATGTACAGAGGTGAAAATGATATCCAACATCTTGTCTCAGTCTGGGTAATTCGGAAAAAGGGCATGTTGGAGATAGACAGGAAAGACGGGGGGGAGAGAGGGGATGACATGCAGCAAAGGGCACGGGTCGGATTTAAACCCGCGCCACTGTGGTGAATATGTGGTATGCGCTCTACACGGTGAGCTACTGGAGCGCCCTTGCACTGTTCTTTTAAAGTTGTTGTACATCCATAGGATACCATAGGATAATAGGATGCTCTCCATGGTTTCTAGCCTCTCTGTCCAAACATGATTTGTCGCGTGTTGCTATTGAATCAGGAGCTGGGGAGTCTTAATGGTGGCTTCATCACAACGTGGCCACAAGATTGATTCAATTCATCCCCCGGTGCATTCTGGTATATCATTTATAGACCTTTGGCTGAGCCTTTGCCTTGTTGTCAGTCACACATGAAAAAAGAAGGAAAAATTGACTATGATTCAATGACTTATTGATTCTACATTCCTGTTTTGATGAATGTGCGAGTGTGCGTTGCTCTCTGTGGTAAAACACATTGAACGAGTTCTAATCAGCGAGTCATGAATAGCATTGGTTATTTCAAAGTGAATTACTGATAGTGTTATCGCTGGAGCTCTTGCAAGATGATTCCGATTAGATAGCCGGGCTATTGTTGTTTCTCATAAGTATAGTCCTGCTGGAGAGGGAGATATTTCTCCCAGACAGAGCCATTCCTTGTTTTACAGCCAGCAATGACAAGGTGACTTTGCAAGGTTGAAACTGCATCAGAAGCCTCACTGTTGATAACAATTTAAAGGCACAACCTCCCCTGATTGTGTCACTCTGTTTGTAATTTGTGCGGTGTGAGGGGAAAAAAACATAAGAGATAGTCCCTCTTTGTTCTGGTCATACTACATCTGTTGTGTGTGAAATGAACTGAAAATCTAAATGAATTCTTCTGAGGATCAATACGTTCCCTCTGTCTCTTTCAGTAAATTTCTCTTCATCTTGTCATGGTCACAGTTGGATTTTTCCATCACATGCAGTTTATCATTGTACATGTGTTGAGATTCTGAGCACGAGGCTGCCATCTTGCTGCCCCTCAAACACCAGGGTTTAATCTTATCTCCTTTGTGAAGTATAAGGCTTTTACTTGCTTGGCATGCTGCTCCAGCTCATCATTTTGTTGCATCGTGCTGTATCTTTCCTTATTGTTAGAAGTGGCTTTTACAGTCAGCAATATTATTCTCATAGGGTGTTAACTGCTGATCTATAAAGCATGAAATCATTATCACTATATTATAAAGGTCAGCCTCTATGATGATGAATCGCCAAAAAGTACACAGTAGTTAAACTCATCGCCATGTGTTTGTTTGGTTTCCACTCCACTGGCAATCTTCTTACAAGTATTCATGGAATTAACACCCCAATTGTACCGTATTCATCAACCATTAAATTGCCTCACATGGAAAGTGAAATTGTGTGTGTAATGCAATCAATTAAGCGATGCAGTTTGGAAACTGAAAGGAAAATGACTCGTGCTCACAAGGACCCTGGGCTGCCAAGCTATTCTCTCTCCCTCTCCTCTTTGCTCCCTTTATTTTTTCTCTTTGACGCGACCCAGTGTCCAGTGAAAAGGTACTGTAACAGTGCGAGCCATGTGAATACACTTCGGACGATTCATTTATTTCATTTGAGAAGGAAATCCACGTGCACCGCTGAATGGATTTCCTGAACTCTGTTCTGTGTAATCTCAGCGGACTAAAGTCCTGCAGCCACTTGGCTCCGGGTTCTGAAAATGTGTCCTGGTGCTGACTGTGAGACTAGTGCCAGGACAGAATCATCCAACACTATTCACTGGACCACTTTTAGCCCAGCGAAACTGGCAGCCGTATAGCTGTATATGCAAAGCAGGGTCACAGGCTCTGAAGTCTGTGCTGGATTTAAGCTGTGGTAGAACTGCATGACTCATCTGTAATCGTGCAGACAGAAGCTCTGATGTTATCGCAAATGGCAAAGCGCCGTCCCATCCCACAGAAGCCATAAGTAAGCATATCTGATGTAGTTGCTACTGGTCACATTACCTCAGGACTACACTCTGAGTAATTCCACTTGGATAATTTGGTGGTTAACATAAGGCTAATGGCATGCCAGGAGATGGAAAAATACATTAGAGGGTAATTTGCATGGCATTCTCTGTGAAGCCAAAGGAAATAGGACTCAGTAGGTAGACTTTTGCATAGAGCTCTGGACTGAGCAAATGACCAGTGAGACAAATGCCATGTTTACAACCCAAGAGTGTGCCGCCAAATAAATGCCTGTGGGATTTCCTCCACAGTACTTCCCCATTCCTCAATGCATATTTATGCTCCCAGATACATATTTTTTCAGCTACATGGAATACTATGCATTAGATTAGGGTGAATTAGTATTCTATTTTGCATGTTGATGCCAGCTCTGTGCAAATGTCAGAGTTGCCTCTGCTGTTGTGTAATCCTCCTAATCGTCAGCTAATGACCTAATTAGTTTAGTTGTACCAGGATCAATGTACAGTGCTGCATGATGGTCTTCCTCCAATGTCTGATGTTTTGGGTGTAATAAGAAGAAGTAAATTGGTTATGCTCTTTTGTTCATATTAGCCACGGTGATTTATTTGTAAATAGTCAAGACTGTTGCTCTCATGCTTGTCTGCAGCAATTCAACAGTGGATGTTCAAATAAAATGTACAAAACATGCCTGTACAATGTGTTTGTGGTCAATTTCACTGAAACTCAACCAAATCAAAAATTTCCATGCGTGACTGAGCACTTACTCTTTCCTGGTAGAATGAACTCTATAAAACCTTTATAAAAACCTTTCTCGGAATTTTAGGACTTTTTCCGTTTTTTGGATTTCAAAGATAATCTCCTTAGTGAAATTTGCTGACTATCTGACTGAGTGAACTATCCAAAAGTGTGTGTGCGTGTGTGTGCGTGTGTGTGTGTGTGTTCTTGTTCATCCTTGTGAGAACCAGTCTGAGTAAGGACATGTTTGCCAGTCCTTACGTAGAGTAAAGTAGAGTAGTCTTTGTTGATCCCCCAAAGGAGAAATTCAGGGTGACACAGCTGCAGCAATTACAAAAATTACAATCTTACTTCTTCAGTGGGTTACTGGGTTAGGACTTGGGTTTAGGATTAAGATCAGAATTAGTATCAGGTTTTGTGAAGGGTGTTAAGTCTAGAATTAGGATTAGGTTTAGGTTAGGGTAAGCTTAAAGTTGAGGTTAGTTTAGGACTCTCTCTGCTTGAGCTTAAAGGAATATTCCAACATTTTGGGCAAAATACCCTTTTCCAACTTACCCAGACTGAGACAAGATGTTCAATACCATTTTCACCTTTGTACGTCCATTTGTTGGGTTCCTATGGGTAGCATTTCATGTTAGCTTAGCAAAAAGACTTGAAGTCTACAAGAGTCATTAGCCTAGCTCCGTCAAAGTAAAAAAATAAACCTCACAGCAACTCTGAAGCTGTCTTTACATTATGTATCATGTGTATTTGAAATACACATCTTTAGATGGTTAGATGTTAGAAGTTGTTATAAGTTAGATAGGAACTATAACCACTGACAACACGTTCTCACTCCCAACTTATCAAAAATGGCAGCTTGGTCAGAGGCCCTACACTTCAAACTGTGATGCTTTAGGTACCCCGGTGGCGTCAGTTTTGGACATGCTGGGCTCTTCCAAGCCTGATGCTCTGTGTCTTCCATTTACTCAAAGTCTCACTGTGACATTATTCGTGAACAACAGACAAAATGGACATACCTTATGTTTTGCCACAAAAATGATTTTGTTAAGGTTAGGAAAAGGTTAGGTTTACGCACCAAAACGGTCTCACTACACATGGGAATTCAACTCCGGTCTCCCGCTAAAGGGGTACCTACAGCATATTTGACCAAGCTGCAGTTTTTGTCACCCTGGGAATGAGAACGGGTTGCCACTGAACATAGATGTTCAACCATTATAGATCCTACCATCTAACCTCTCCTAAAACGACTCTCTCTTTTTTTTTAATTCCAAGACATCTGTTTCAAATACACATGATACATTTTGCATAAATAAGACAGCTTTGGAGTTGTTGTAAGGTTTATCTTTTCACTGTGACAGAGCTAGGCTAATGACTCCTTTAAGACAATGTTCATGAATTTGTGAATAACCATGTATTCATTGCTCTGTATTATTCAGTGACTGATTGTACAACCTGAGTCCACAAGCTGCAGTGCACGTTGTGTTTTATGCCATCTAGCGGGTTTCCTCCTCGCGCCTCATTTAGCCTGGGTCAGAGGATGATTAAAGAGCCGTCAGTCCATGTCAGCTCCACTAGCCTTCCTCTCTCTAAAGGGTTTAGAGCAAAGCTGAGCTTTCAGAGATTTAAAGCCAAGCATTTCCACACTCTCCCTTACGCCGTCCCAATATTTACATGGCTTACAGCAGGAGCTCTTAAAGCATGGTCAGGGAACATCTGCGGGTCCTTGAGCAGGTTAAAGGAGTTTATACTGGAGTTCCAGGCTTCCTTGAGAAGGCATCTTTGAGAAAATTCAAGGGGTTCTTGAAGTGATCTTAGTAGTCCTTGAGCAGATTCCAGGGTTGCTTGAAGTGGTTCAAGGGTATAACCAGCAAATACTTTTTTTTAATTATATTCAATGAACATTATCCCAGGTAGAGAATGTGTAAAATCACTGCTATAATCCTAGTTTTCACTCTCACTACTATTATCTCTTCTTAGTCTCTCTTTTATTTGGAGTTCTGGGATATGAAAATGTCTTCGAATCCCCCAAGTTATGGTTTATATCTGTCATAGGACAATGGCTCTGCAGGCTCTTTAAAATAAAATCATCCTAATTTTTTTTTTTCTTTTCAAAAAAGTTTATTCTACCTTAACGGTCACCATATATAGACAGTTTTTCCAGTCTTTTTCACTCACATTGTTTTCATCTTCTACATAAAAGCAATATCCACATTCACCCAGCTCTGCGTATTGGCCAGATGCAGGTAAATGCAGCCCATGCAACAGAGCTTATGAGCAGATGGCAGACTGATTGAAAGGATTAGTACAAATTAGTGGGAGGCTGTTACCTATAAATGCATGAAAATATATCAAACAAATGAGAAGCAGGTGAAACTAGCAGGCATTGGGAAGCTGTGTGTGTGTTTATGTGCAGCTGCTTCACTGAACAAGGTGAATGCAGATATGGGTCAGGGGAGAGCAGATGATGTATTGACTGAAACAGGAAATGCATCTGCTTCTTACACAGCTTTGGGCCACAAACACACCTTGAAGGCACAAAGCAGTGAATGCACCATCTGCCAGTTTCATCCGACATAATAGCAGGAAATTGAATTGGTCGATGTAATATGCCCAAAACTAAGTGATGAAGAGTCAGAGCTATAGGCTTATATGCTCTGTATTCATAAGAGACCACGTTCAGTAAGACGAACTTTAAAAATATTATCGGTATTGTATTTTTGCCAAGCTTGGCAATGACTGATTTATGAACTAATCGCCTGGTGATAAACCGTGAGCTTCAATATTTATGAACTTATTCCACACAGACACACTTCATTTCAAGGTAGGAAGGCTGATTTATTGCTTGAGACCTTGCTGAACAAGACTCTAAATCACAGGGCAATCATGAGACCATATCCTCTTGACATCCATAAGGATAGTGAATAACAATGAGATCATATTAACACTGTTTAATTCAATTATGGTCCCTCCATGATATTGGGATGGACGTGCCTGTGGCCTTTTGTACTTAGCTTTTCCTGCTTAGCTAAATTAGGCTTTACTTTATTTACCTTACCAAGTTACATAGTAAAGGGATGGTAAATTCAGTAATAAACATGGATTTTCTTATTTAGTATTATCCTTTAGTACCATCTTCATCATTCACCAAGATTTGAGTTGGTAACAGGGGCATTGCTAGAGTTAAAGCTCTACTGGGGCACAGGCCCCCAGCACTCACATGAAAATCAAGTTTAACTACGCCAAGTACAACAGCGCCAGCATTTTTATTAGGGTTGTCATTACTAGTGGAGGGAACATATCAGAGGTACACTGTCACTAATGGACATATGGAAATTTGTCTGAAATGTATAAATATTGGCTCTTGCCCTTTCAGCTCCATTCTGTATGACATGACTTCCTCTAATGTACAATAATTCAAATGCTGAGAATTGCACACCACATCGCTGTTCTAACAGATCCAGAACACGGCTGCGTGTCTGGTCTTCAACCAGCCCAAAAGAGCACATGTCACGCCGCCGTTCATATCCCTCCACTGGCTCCCAGTTGCTGCCCGCATCAAGTTCAAGTCCTTGATGCTTGCCTACAAAGCAGCTACCAAAACAGCTCCGACCTACCTGAACTCTCTCATTCAGTTCTACACTTCCTCCCGCTCACTACACTCTGCCAGGGAGCGGCGCCTGGTGTTGCCGCCGCAACAATGCCCCTTGTTCACACCGGATGCGGAAGCGAGAATTCGTGAGTATTCGCATGCGAGCCGGCGCTTTCGTGTTCACATCAGAAGCGTAGCTCTCACGCCGGTCCACAAGAGAATTCTCTCTTTACCCCTCTCTGTCTCTGTCTCTCTTTCTCTCTCCAACACAACTGACAAATGTGATGTATTTAAATGTCATCAACAAACTGTGGGAGAAATTCAGGGGAACCGAAACTCCAGGACAGGGAAATCAGAGGGGTTGGCAGGTGTGGGATGCAGATTTGACCATTTCTAGTGTATTTTCATTGTGTTATCTAGAGAAATTCACTCGCGGAGCACGGAGAAAATAGACCAGACGCCGAAACTATCGCTGCAGGATGCGAGCCGGCCGCGGAGCTTCGCACCGCTGTGCGTCCGGTCTGAACGGTCTAATTGGTTAACATGGGCAGCAAAAGGAAACTAACGGTGCTTCCAGGCACTTCGCGCCACTTCCACGTCCGGTGTGAACAAGGGGTAAGTCTCTAGCCAGATTCTTCTCTTCTGTGATCCCTCGGTGGTGGAATGAATTACCAAACTCCATCATCTGACCCGCAGAGGCCCTCTCAATCTTTAAGAAAAGACTAAAGACCAAGCTCTTTAGTGAACACCTTCTCACCTGACAAATTGTGTA
This sequence comes from Neoniphon sammara, assembly GCA_900302535.1. Lineage (NCBI taxonomy): Eukaryota > Metazoa > Chordata > Actinopteri > Holocentriformes > Holocentridae > Neoniphon > Neoniphon sammara. The sequence goes on from OMKZ01031542.1 coordinate 34,342, forward strand.
ATCTGAACAAAAAACCTTATTTAAAATAAGAAATTAATTAAAATAATAATATCCTGCTGGACCAGAGCTTAGCTTTGTAGCACTTACTCTCGTTGTTGTCTCTGACTAGTACCTTCCTTGTGTTGTATTAAAATCTCATGTGTACGTCACTTTGGATAAAAGCATCTGCTAAATGCCAAATTGTAACTGTAATTGTAATGCACATTATGAACATTGTTTTACTCTAGCATTTTAAACAAGGCAAGTGTGTGCTGATGTAATCTGTTGTGTTTGACAAGATGGAAGAGGAAGACAAATTTTAGTCATCAAAACCAAAATTCCAACATTATAACTTTGACACAGTTTACAGGAAAAGATATTAAAAAGATTTGTGCACTTGCTCTCTCTTTCTCTTTCAGGTTTGGGCTGTTGTGTAGCCACAGATATTGCTTATATACCAGATAATTTGAAAGCACAAAACCCAATTTGGAGATTGAGGGTTATGGTGACTTTTTAGTCACATGGATGATAAAAATGTGGACTGAGCTGTTAACTGAGAAATTTTGTGGTGGAAGTTTGTGGTGGAAGAACACAGTTCTCACATAATTCATGTTCGCAACACATAGGGATTTGCATTTCAGTGTGTGTGTGCACTTCACAAAATTTTACTAGCCTGTGTTGACTTTTTCCTCCAGTAACTAAAACCACCAGCCCTTCCCACTCAGGTAGACACCCACAGGCATACCCCTCACTGTCCCTAGGGAAGGTGATGTGATCTGAAGTCACTGCATAATTGATCTAAAAGTCACTGTATCATTCATTTTAGCTGTAGCACCCTTCATTAGAAATACATGCCCTAGAACAGGACCACCTCCAAGGAATGTTATAAATAATGACGTTGCCCTTCCTTGAGGGCTTTCGTGAAATTGGGGTTGAATGGAAGATAAGTGCGTGGTGTTTGAGGCGTGCGTGGCAGCAGGGTTCAGGCTGCTGGTGTGAACAGCCTGGTCTTCTTGATAATGTACAAGCTCTCTCAAGCCAGCTGGTGAAAGTGGGAAAGCTGCAGAGGACTGTCTCTTTTGCTTGTCTTAACAAAGGTTAAGGCAAGTGACAGACACCACGGAAAATTGAAACAGAGACAAATGTATTAACAGAATTAAGTGCTCTTTTTTGTATAATTAGCTTCTATTGGGATCACCCTGTGATCTTTCGTGATTTCCATGCCTCTTGAGACGGCAGTAGAGATCACAAGACGGCCACTCTTCTTCATCTCAACGTATCACTTCCCTGAATAAGGACTTTCCACGCTGAAGTATTAGCTGCTAAAGATACCTTCGTCTCTCTTTTCCTCTTGCTCTTCACTTTCTTGAAGCACAGTCATTTTTTCACTTGTCACCGGTGAGCCTTTTGCCACAGATGATGCCCACTTATCTAATTAGCTTGGCCCTGAACCTCTGGCTCAAGTGCTGTAATAATTCTGTTGTTCCATTCTAAGCCAGTCAGGCCTCTTTTATGCATTCTATTGTGTGAAGCAGCTCTTTAGAGGACATTCAGTTCATCTCTTTACACCTCACCCTTTTCCTTCATTAGTGATTCTGTAATCACGCTTCCATTTTTCATTCCAAAGTTTTTTTCTTTTTTGCCATCTTGGTAACTGTTATCCTATGTGATAATCCATGACCTGTCTTTTTCAGCCGTCAAGAGGAACAGCCATTTTCAATCCCATCAAAATCTCTCTTGCATGGCTCACAACCATCTTTTGTTTCATATGCCCCCTTGAATGATGTTCCTCCACTGTTTACATTATTTTGATGAGGCTCGACCATGGGATTGATTGATATCCTAGCGCTTCACAGCAGTGATATGTTTTAGATTGCTTGGAGAGGGGTGACAGAATAATGGAGGAAAAAGACAGAAGAAATCACACAGAGGGAAAATGGCATGTTGGACATGCCTGACAGCACTGTGATTTTCCAATTGACACAGCTTCTTGCTATAGCGTGTATTTCCAAGGTGTAGGTAAAGGCATAGGGAAGAGTGGACTCAGTAACTGACTTTGGTTGGGTACCTCAGCACATATTAATACTATCGGTTGGTAGGGGATAAATTTAAGTCTGACTGTTATTTTCTTGCGTGACTTAGAAAACATAACATCATGGGTTTGTACAGATATTGGGTTGGGGAAATCTTAAGCTGATCATACACAGGCAATTTTAGGGGGACAAACATAGGGCAAAATGTGCCAGCAATGAGTATGAGCGACTGGGCAATGGGCAATACTGTAACTGACAAATTTGACAGTTTGAAATGGATGTACTGGCAGAGACTGCTGCCATCACTGTCATTTTGGTCTGTTTTTCTACTGAAACGATAATAATTTAATAAGATTTATTTATTTATTTTTATTTATCTATTACGTTTTCTTAAAGTGTTGTCTAAGCCCATGTAGTTTTAGTAACAATCAGTGGTGGACAGTGATGAAGTAAATTTACTTAAGTACCGTACTTAAGTCCATTTAAGTACACAAGTAAAGTATTTATACTTTACTTGAGTAATTATTTATTTGAAAACTTACGACTTTCACTCCACTACATTTGAAAGCTAAATATCCTACTTTTTACTCCACTACTTTTCTATTAAGGGCGTCATTACATTAGCAATTCAAATCTTTAATCCCCCTAAAATGCAGGTGGCCTCACGTGACATTAGGTCCTACCGGCTCCTATGGGTGGCCAGTGGAGGTGTACGCTCTGCTGCTTGCCCACCAGACAAGAATTCACCATCAAACCTAAGAAAACATGTCACAATAAGTTCATAAGTACAATAAGTTACGTTTCCACCTGTCTACATCTAACTTAGCTAAATTCAGTCCAGCAGCCATGTAATGTTACCGCTAGGTCTGTGCTAACACCCACGCAGTTGGTCCTGAAGAGGGCTAACTAACTGATATGTGACTGCCTTGTCAGGCAGGCTGCTAGCTGGTGTTAAACAGCAACGTGCCCCCTTACCCCACATAACTTAAACCTAAAGTTGCCACCTGGGAATGTTTTGGTACACAGAACTTAAATGGTATTTTGGTATTTTCGACTGTAGACCACTGATATGACGTTATTACACTCTAGAAGTCAGTTACTAAACTGTAACTTACAACACATAAAAGGAAAATAAATTTAAATTTTTTTTATTGTAGAAGCAATGCGAATACACAGATAAAAAGCTGAAAACAAAAAAGAAAAACAACACCATTTTGAAGCAGGCCTAATGCAAATCACTGCAAAGAGTAGGTTAGAAAGTTCTACAAATTGTGAAAGCATGCGCTGACATGAGAAAGAAAATGTACTTTTGGATACTTAATTATATTAAAAAGCAAATACTTCAATACTTTGACTCAAGTAGAAATTGGAATGAACAACTTTCACTTGTAGTTGAGTAATATTTGTAATCTCTTGAATGACCTTTTCTACTAGCAGCCAACAGCTAGTTAGCTTAAATGTATAAAAACACAACTAATCCTAGTTGTTTGATATTTGTAACAGTTTGCACTGTCTGCCATTGTCATGTAAGTCTTTGCAGTATAAGATGGCAGGTCACTTGACAGTTTTCTTGTCTCTGATTGGCTGAAGCTGAACCGCTGCCGACAAAGCTTGCTCTCTGATCTCACCCGGCTAGATTTCCAACTGACAAACTGTCTTCAGTGAGAGCATTTTGCCAGCAGAAATTCTGCCCTAAATTTGCCCCAAAAATTGTGTCACCAGGATTATTAAAAGATGTGTTGAAAATTGAAAAATTTCTGTTTCAGAACAGACATTAACTGACCATGACTTGGCCTTTTCCGTGTTTATTCACTGTGAATTCAAACATCCTGTGACGCTAAGCGGTGATCCTACATCAGCACTGTGAATTCTGTAAAGTCTCATGCATGCTGGCCGTGATCCACCACTCACACCTGCTACTGCCTGAGATCCAACCCTGGATTTTAAAGGAGGGGAGCTGCCTTGCGGAGGCTGTTTGGGGATAGAGGGAGGCTGAGCTTGAGTCGAAGCCCAGCAGATGTGAGGCTTCTGCAGGGATTATCCTGGCCGGTCTCTAGAGAACAGAGGCTTGGCTGGACCCGCTGTGGATGGAGCTGTTAACGAATGCTGCTGCCGTTAATAAGGGCTCCCCCGGTGACATCAGAAGTTTAAAGTTGCCATGCCTTGCTGGGCACACTTCATGTTTTCCTTCCTGTGGAATTGCTAATTTGAATTTTACCTCTGTTCTGTGCCCATATATTTTTTTTTCCCAACAAAGTGCTTTCTGAGAGTGGAAAGTGTTTATAGACGAGATAGAAAGACCGACAAACAATTTATCCTTCTGAAATTCATTTAAGAGGGTTTCTGCAAAGTGAATCCCAATCACAAATATATAGCTAATTACTTAAGCAAGCATGTGCACATAGACACGTTTGTACAAATGGGCTTGTGAGGGCCTTCCATTGACTCCATTCATTTCTTACAATAAAGGTTGTCCTTTACAGTGAGAAATGAATGCAGTCCAGCACAATTGGAGTTTCTGCTCATTTTTTGTATTCCCTTACTGTTCTCTGTAGATGATTCTTCAGTGCTTTTATCATATTATATTTGCTATTTTCTCTCTTTTCCTTGTTCTTCATCCAACTCTTATTTGCAATGCTGGACTCATTTCACATTTATTGTTCTTTGTTCCACATCCATTTTTATTGCCATTGTGTGTTTTTATGTTACATTAATTCAAATGTCTTGGGTTTTTTCCCCAGTAGATTTTTATGGTGTCCATTTCTTCCACAATTGTGCATTTTAAAATAATTAAAAAATAAATAAATAAATAAAAACACGACCAAAGTATCAAAGTAAATATTTTGAAATAAATGCTGTGTAAATGCTTTTATTCCCTTAAGTCACCATTCAGGATTTTCCTCATCATTTCTCATATTTCCCTGAGGACATACATGGGCCTCATATATGTATGGAAATACAGGAACACACATGTTCCGCCTGCCCCCACCACACACACACACACGCACACTTCGCCTCACCTCACTTGACATTCCCCCATCTGAGCAGAATGACAGACGTTTAATTTTGTTCTTTCCATCTCTGTGGAGAAATGTATTAAGCTGCTGGAGTGTGAATGGAGGTGTCTTAAGAGGGCGGAATTAACTGTTCCCGCTGAGGCTTCACTCACATGTTTGCACACCATCACACTACCACTGTTTTTCTCTCCAATTTACAATATTTATGCCGTACAATATGGCATATAGTATACAATATTTATACAGTCACTATGCTAAATATGTCAGTGATTGTCCTGAGTTTATGTTATTAATTCATGAGGACATGGTGTTCTTTTATATGAAGATTATGAACAGCATCTCAGCTGAAACTATATCTCAAATGTAGATATCATAACAGTTTCACTATATATGACCTCAGCCATATCTGACAATAAGCTCTATCCAGTATGGTATCTCCAGTGTGGCATTTGGGTATGATGTGCCAGCTCCCTCCGCTGGTAACCTGCAGACATAACCATCTCTGAGACATTGGGGGTCTACACTTATCAAGCAACTTGACTGTTATATTTCCAACCCATAAAGGCTCTCAAAGATCTTGAATTCAAAGGGGTAAACAAAGTGATATTTTAGAAATATGTGCTGATGTATTTTTTCTTTGGTTTGTTTTGTTTGAATCTTGGCCTCCGTACAGGCAATGCTATAAAAATTTAGAGGCTCTGCCACATCCCATTTCTTGCCCAGCAGCCGTTTAAGTGAAGCACTTTATTTCAGTTCATATCCTTGAGGGCAGTGATGTAGTGGTAAATAAGAAAGGTGGGTAAACTCATGACCTCCATTCTGTGATCATCATAAGGCAAACAACTACAACTATAAAGAAAAATCAACTATATTTTAAGAAAAACATTTTTTTCTTTGAGGTCACCTGCCCTCAAATAACCTTCATCACTTAAACTGCTTACGAGTGATGCGTACTATGAATTTACTTCATTAAAAAGGTAAGCTAGAAGAGTGCAGATCTCCTCCAGGCATGTGTGGGGACGCAATGTCTATAAAAGTGGATAGTCGTTATTGCTTTGTGCCACAACTTGTTGTAGAGAGGGTGAGAGGGGTTTTCAATGATGGCTTGGATCTTATCCCTTGTCCAAAGACCTGAGAAGATTAGGCAAATTAGTCCGCTGATGAATGGACATTGCATATGCATGTTACATATCTCTGATATATCTTAGGCATAATCTATCTCTCTATCTCTCTATCTATCAATCTATCTATCTATCTATCTATCTATCTATCGATCTATCTATCTATCTATCGGCCTCCAGTTGATTTCAAAGGGAATGTATCACTTGGTAAATCCCATGACCTCACTGGAGACTCACTGAAATTCTGCGCAGATTCAAAAGAAAAACAAAGCAACTCAATACAGAAACAATATAAGTAAACCTAAAAAAATGTTATTCAAGCTTACAAGATTTAATACCCAATTTAGAAGTAATCAGATCGATAATATGTTTGCAACAACGGTAGTTGGTAATACAATATTAGCTGCATAAGAATGTAACTCATAGGATCCCATGGCATCCAATACTGCCTCAAAAGGCTTAACATGAGAGTCAATGAAGATCCAGAGCGTCAGTGCTCTGACATGGAGGGGTACCTTAGGCATCAGTGCTCTGACTACCAGGGACTTGCAAAAATGTCAACATATGACGCCTTGGGAATGAGAATGGGTTGGAATGAAACAGCAATGGCTGTTTTACGCTTCATTTTTTTTACAGTGGTGAAGCATCAGGCTATTGAACCTATTTTGACCCCCGCTTGATGACAGATTCCATCAGCTTCTGACACATTTTACAGTGTTGTTCTCTCATGTGTCTGCTCTGTGTTCTGTTGACTTTCTTTGTCAGCAGTGTGTTTTATAAACTCGCCCAGAAAACGCAATGCGTGTCCTGGATTTTTTCCATCCACCGTCAGAGCCAATACGGACACAACAGGATTATAAAAATAGCCTAGTAGGCTGATAGAAGAGAGAGAAGTGAGAGAGAGGCAATGCTCGAGCGAGCTAGACAATGAATGGAGTGAGGGAGCGGAAGTAGCGAGAACAAACATTTTTCAAAGTTTTTGAATCACTTCAACCACAAGAGGTTCCTCATACAGTCATCACTGTGCACATAAAAAAATTCAGGCTGATAAGACCAGTAGTTTGCAAGAATAGCCACAGACAGACACACAGACACACCTGACCAAAAACAGAATCTCCTCATGGAGATAATAAAAATAAAATAAAATAAAATAAAAAAGATGGTAAACCCTATTCTGCAAAATAAATAGGTAGATAAACTGTGTTAGGGTGGGTTTAGCCTCCCCTCCATCCCTGCCTGTGGGTGATTTAGCCAACAGACACATTCCCACACAGCTCCAATCAATTTGTTTCTGAGCTATCTCTCTTTTTGTGTTGTTTTGAGTCAATATTGATATCCCAGAATGACTTTGTCAATTTAAAGATGTCCCTCGATACCTTGGGTGCAATTTGAACTCAAATGACAAACACTTGAGCGCCTATTAGAGGACAGTCAGCAGCTCAATCCTTCTCATCTGATGGTCTTGTCTGATAGATTGCTTGTTTAATTTATCTAATCATTGCAATCTATCACTAATCCTAATGAGATGATGAAGACATCTAGCACCACATCAGTGTTGTTGAATGAAAAGTGCTTGTCTCCATCACTTCTCAGTATTGCCAGTGGCTTTGAGTAATTGAAACGGCTTCATCAAACCCTCACAGACTATCTAGCCCTTTTGCCATCTCTTACAAGTGTCTAAATACATTAATGTGAACTCAAGTAGGGATTTTTTTTTTCTAATTCAGTCAGTTCATGCATGGCCTGGATTTGAGATGCATCGCACAAGTCTGATCTCTTACTGGATGCAGCAGTGTGCCACTGTTGCAGCTATCAGAAAGCACAAACAATGGTTTGGCAATAGTCGGAGAAGGACAAATTTTTCCCAGGGATTGCAATAAGCCAATTCTCTTCTTTATTACTTTACTGGAGTGGAGAAAGAAAAGGCTGCAAGCGGTAGCATAGTGTCGTTTTAGCTCTACAAACACTTCTCAGAGACATTTCTGCTCTGGAGGCAGAAATGTTAAGTTAAACCTCATGGGGAAATACCTAATATTTCCATTTTTTTCTGGTTAAGTGACCATAGACCAAAGCCCAGTGAAGACGGCAAAGTAAGAGAGGAGGTAGCTAAGATGATAAAACCTGACACTTACAACTAACTGAAATACTGCTATCCAACATGCTGTGTTATCTAGGTTACCTAGATAGACTACTTGACATTCAAATTTTATACCAGCCATACTAGCCTAAGATGGGTTGAGCCATACTACTGCAGGTTGAGTTTTAACTCAACAAATATTATTATTTCTTACTCCATAGCCCTGCATCAGTCTTAAAAGAATGCTATAACATTTTGGGCAAAATACCCATTTTCCGACTTACACAGACTGAGACAAGATGTTAGATACCCTTTTCACTTCTGTATGTCCACTGGTTTTGGTAGCCTGGCTCTGTCAAAGTGAAAAAATAAACCCCACAGCAACTCTGAAGCTGTCTTATTTACACAATGTATCATGTGTATTTGAAATACACGTCTTGGAATTTAAAAAAAAAAAAAAAAAAAAAAGAGAGAGAGAGAGAGTTGTATTAGGGCAAGATGGTCACTTTGGCAGAGCTAAGCTAATGACTCCTGTAGACTTCAAGTCTTTATGCTAAGCTAAGTCTCACTCTGGGTAAGTGGGTACTTTTGCCCAAAATGGATTCTATCCAACATCTGCCATGTCCTTATTACAGGCCCATGGCGAGGGTGTGTTTGGGGAGTGGATTGGCTGTCCCTTCCACCAAACTGACAGGTATCTTTCTCCTCAAGGCAACTCTGCCAGCTTTTAGATTGCACTGGACACTATCCCCATCCCAAGTGTTCGGTATAAGAGCAGGCAGAGTAGGATCAGCTTCAGCAACACTGAAAATTGGTGAGGATCACAGGCAGTTGCATTGTGTTGGATCAGTACATATTTTTTTTTCTTTTCAGATTTAAATAAGCTTTATTGGCATGAATGTTGAAATGTTGTTGAAAATGTTGAATTAAAAAAAAGACATTGTGTCTGAATAAGTAACATCTGACAATAACAAAGTAAAATGTGACAAATAACCTATGTAGGTCAGCATATAAACAAACAAAAATACACTAATATCTAATGAGACATATATACAATCTAATGAGACAATGGAATGGTAGTCATGTGAGTGGTCTTAGAGGTTTTCTCTTTGTTTGTGGCAAGCAGAAACATATTTTGCTGCCAAGAGAGCTGTATCATTGATCTCCCCCAAAATGTAGGGAAGTTTACTTTCTTTTGGGCCTTGAAGGATTTCTGGGCAAATTACACTGTTTTTTGAAGGAGCTCTGCTCTGAGGTCTGTGTATTTAGTGCACTCTGTGAGGAAGTGCAGCTCTGTTTCAGTTTCTCCAAGTTCACAGTGAGAACAGAGTCTTTCATCTCTTGGTTTCCAGGTTTGTCTGCGTCTTCCTGTTTCAATGGCTAAATTGTGTTCACTCAGTCTGTACATTGTCAATGTTTTCTTTAGTTTTTTTTTAAATCAGTTAATATGGTTAGATAGGGCGCTATTGTATAGGTACGATTTAGGGTCAGATAACAGTCAAGTTGTGTTCCAGTGATCTCAGTCCAATAGGAAAGATAGTTTTCTTTTTGTTTATTTATAATTTGATTGCGTCTGAGTTTTTGTGCTAATCTAACATCGTCCTCTAACATCATACTCTTTGGCACCCTAACATAATGTGTAAACTGGCTCACTACGGTGAGACCTGTGAATTTCCTGCTTTTGCTCTTAACCATCTGTGCTTGTTATCTGTTTGAGCAGTTTCGAACAGTAATTGATGGTAATCTCGCAGGACAAAGATTTAGGAACACCAAGCAAATTGTTTACGTCCATAATGTAATGTGATGTAATTTAAATGGTGAAAGTCTGGAGGGGCTGAGGTAATTTGGAATGCAATTCGTCTGTCTTCTCTTCAGTGGAAGCTGCCACTGCAGTTGTCAGTTAGCAAACATTTTAAGTCAGCCGGTCCAGAAACACTGACACACATGAACACAGGAGCCTTCTGATTGGCACTTTAATGCACTAACCAATAGAGTCACACATTAGCTAATTTCCATATATATTTACTGGTGAACCCAATTTCATGCTGGCTAGCTGTGTTTGTTTAACTAATCCAACATAATATTTTCTGGAGAGGATTTAGGATGTTCTCATTACTTTTGGATGGGTTGAAATTGTTGATAAATATGACAAAAAACAAACAAATGAACACACACACACACACACACACACAAACAATCAGCATCATACCACCTAGCAATCTAACATACTGCATCATCTCATAATTTAAGATACTTGTAAGTATGTTTCATTACCATTGTAGGTTTTCAGGTCAGCGAAATATACCGAAGCTCCCTCATATCCATCACACACGCTGAATTCAAGGACTCTGTTGAGGTAACTGTCCTTAGAGCAGTTTGTTATTTGAGCTGTACTGCAAATCAAAGCTGTACCATCAGTTCATCTCTTGCCTCAGTGATGGAGGGCCCAGTAGGTCCACTCTCACTGCATGACTGATGCGGTCCAATCTGCAAGATGACATCTCTCTTTTTCTCTCTATTCAGATGGTACTAGGGCCTCTCATCATTCCAATCTGGTTTAGAGTCCAACAGCAGTCGACTCAACACCAGCTTAATAGCTTCCATTAGAACACAGAATTTAAAGCACCACAGCTAAAAGCAGCATACTGTAAAATAACTTGTGTTTTTCTTTAATCGCCACTGAGTGGTTTCCCTGGAAACAGGAGAAAGAGCTATTTATTCAGCTGCACATGTAAGGTCACATTTTTTAAAAAAACATCCCTGTGGTATACAGTACATCTTGTGCAGTTAAATATGCATATTACTATGAATGCAGTTTAATGATGCTTATCACCATGTCTATACAGAATACATGACAAGAGCACAATTACCAATAATATTCTAAGATGGAATAGAATCCTCCTTTTGAATCTGCATCATCTGTGTAGAGAAAGAGCTTCTTGCAGTGCGGTCCCCTTTTCCATTTCTTTTCTCATCTATCCTCTGCTTTTGAGGAAGGAGGTTCAAGTCCCAGAGGACATATCGGTTTGTTGAAGAAGCCATATCTTAGTCCAGTATGACAGGCAGTTTGTCTGTTGTCATCTCCATCAGCTGTCAGCTGGTCTGAGCTGGTGACACCATCTTCTGAATTGCCAGTGAATTTTCTGGCAGGCTGGAAAGAAATGGGCTGAGTTTGGCAGGTCATATCAAAATAATAATGGGCCATCTTTGTCAGTATCTTGTTCAGCACTAGGAAACCCTCTGTATTCATGACTCAACATAATCTAGTACCAAACTTTCATGGAACAGCAGACAGTTTAAGTGGCATCCCTGAGCTTAAAGGACAGGTTGAATATTTTTAAATCCTTGAAATGGTCTACTAAAAACGTGCTTTGTTATGGGTTTCATTATCATTTACGATAATAGAGTCTACACCTAAACAGTTCAAAAATTTCTGCTGTTAGCTCATATGCTGTTAGCAGTTATTCTCTAACTTTTTGAACTGCTTTGTGCTGCACTGCAGAGGTTTGCCAAGTAGTAATTAAGTAGTTGTTAAAAACATGTTCTAAATAAATACAAACATTTATAATGGCTACTGAAAGCCTGAACGATTACCCTACAGGACTGTGTTGAAGGCTAGCAAGAAGTTGCAGCACAGTGGTAAGCTTCTTGTCACTTAAGCTAGCAATGAGGTTGTGCTATGTTCCATGAAAATGTATGTATCAATTTCATTTGTTTTAATACAGCCTGGTTTGAAAAATACCAAACCTATCTTTTAAGTTTTAAGTACTTAGGTTGCATGCTAGCTTCACATACTGTCTGAGTGTGTTACTGGTGTTAAACCAGGGATATGACTGCCATGGTGCACTGGCCCCAATCATTCTTCTAGCTCCCCTGTCCAGTGATTTGTTGGCCAGGGTGCTTTAATCTTTAATGCTCTGTGAAATTTCCAGCGAATTGTCCTGCTGCCTCCTGTAGCCTCAGAAGCACTTACTGCCTCCAGTTTGACCATAAGTCTGTGACTTGCCACACCAGGCCCGTGGGTGGTGCATAAACCCATATGCATGCCTGGCTAACCTCAGCGAGTCTGCAAACAGCCGTTCAGCACAGGCTTACGGGCAGCGAGGCCAAAGAGACGGACCTCTGTTAGGATCTGTGCCCTTTGAATAGACCGCCATGACACATTAAGTGTTAAGCAGATCCAAGAATGCCGAGTCAGTACTTGTGTCCTTGTGGAGAATGGCTTTCCCAAGTTGTCTTGGACATCAAATTCAAGACTTTTTCAAGGTTTTTTCAAGACCCAAATAAAACATTTCGAGACCTAATGCACAGTAAAAAAAAAAAAAAAAAAAAAACACCCCCTGTT
>OMKZ01031560.1:0-20611 GCA_900302535.1 Neoniphon sammara
ATACAAACATACACACACACGCACACACACACACACACACACACACGCACACACAAATACACACACACGTACATACAAAACATACCATTGGTATTGGAAACCAGCAACACACACAGTACAACACTCACACTCGAGCATCCCGCTCTTGCAATGGCAATACAACACTCCTCGTAAACATTTCCATTCAACCACATGATACTCTGATACTCATACACACAGAACGAGAGAGAGAGAGAGAGAGAGAGAGCAAGTGAGAGAGAGAGAGAGAGAGAGAGAGAGAGAGAGAGAGTACAGTAAGAGGGCGAAGAGAGAGGGAGAAAAAAGTGGTAAAAAAAACAAAGAGGGTGGGGATCGAAGAGAAAGAGGTGTGAGAAGGACCTTGTGTGTTGAATAAAAGTTTTTTTTTTTCTGAAATTAGAGCTGAGATTGAACTATGGAAAATAGCATGCATAGCATCGTGCGTGAGGCAGCGGGCAGCTCGCCTGCTGAGGCAGGGTGTGGTGAGGATATCCTTGGCTTAATTTGCACCCTCTCTGGCCTGAATGTAATCACTGTTGAATGGAATAGAGACACTCTCGAGCTCGCCAATTTAATAGCGAAATCGTGCGTTAGGTTTTGGTGACAGGACATGTTTCCCCTCTGCTTTTCTATTGAAGTTTTTGCAATTCTTCCACCTGAGGGCAAATTGATCACAGTTCAAGGTTTTCTCTAGAAGATATTATGAAGTATGCCATTCAAAACTAAAGTGGTATGATGTGAAATTGAACATTTTCTCCATAAATTGAAGATTCATTTAGAATTTAGAAGATTCATTTAGTGTGATAATTAAGAAAAAAAGAACACTATACAAATGAATGTTTAATTAACTGGTTCTCTAATGGCAAGGGATGCTGACATATCACATTATTCACAAGGAAGGACCACACCGTCAACAAGAGGCAGTTAAAGGTTTATTGATTTTGAGAGTGAGATGACATGTGGAATGAATAATGCTTAAATCTGGTTGTCGGTGGGCCTAAAAACACATTTTCATAAGCAGAAAATCTCAAGCACTTTTGTAAATATTTCATTGCTTAGTGTTTTCAAGAGAGATGCTTTTACAGAAGCGTCACTAACAAATTCTTAATAGTTTATACTTAAAAAAATTCTGTGACCTACCAGGACTCCCTGTGGTTAACAGATAGGACAGGCTTCTTAAAATTTGAATTATACCTCTCAGGCAACACTTGTTCAAACACCCTCACATCTCCATATTATTATGAAAAGAAAGGGTTTGAAGTCCTAAATCGCTTCGCACATTAACGCTGCACAATAATGTGCATTTGTACTTAAATCCTCAAGATCCCGCTGTTATGCTTAATAAAATATGAATGGTCATATAACAATGTGTTGTGTTTGATGTGAGGTCATTCTGTGTTTGACGCCGCAGCGTATCGCTCTGATATTCATCTTCAGCAGTTTGCTTACCAAACGCTGCAGTCGAGACTCATAAATCCAGCTTCAGTTTTACTTATATTATCATACAATCAATTAGGTTTTATTATCTGGCAAAGGAAGAAAGGAAAACGATTTTTTTTTACCACCAGGATATAATGAAAAGCATATTGCAGCCCTAAAAAAATATAAGTTGTTTGTTTTTCCTCCCTTGATGACGCCTTGTAAAAATGTTGATTCTTTTCCCTTTTTCCTCACTATTCCAAGGAAGCAAGCACACACACACACACACACACACACACACACACGATTTTCTTGATAGTGGTTTATGTGACATATTTTTCTCATCAGCGTGTTATCAAGTTGCAGCGCTATGTGTCAACTTTGTTGATTGAGTGTTGGAAAAGCACCGTGCTAAATTAACGTACTGCACTTTCCTCATTCAGTGTTAATGTGTGCGTCACAGCTCTGTAGCTGTTTGGCACTGGCATTCATGAAGAATGCAGTGTACTTTCACTTTTACCTATAAATAGTGCCAACAATTATTTTTGTCTTCTTGTTGTCGCCAAAAAACACCAAAACCATATAAAAGAGAAGCAGGAATTTTAAGATTTGAGTGATGTGGATTGAAACTCACGCAGCATGTGTGTTTATAAGGCTGGAAGAGAGAGCTAGGTCATTTTCTGTCAACATTTCTGCAATTGTACATCACAGCCTGAAGCGCTACTGATGAGCTCATTCCTTTGGCACAATGACAAATCAAGCTTCTTTTCATTCACAACAAAACTATATCTCATGTGATCTCGCCCCGAGGTCACCCTGAGTACTGTTTGTCAGATGAGACTTTTTAACCTTTGACCTTGGCGAGGGAAGCCATATCATAATAAGAGCGCGCGTTCGTTTCACAAGAGGTACGGCTCCTCTGAGCCGTCTCCAGGTGACGCGTCGAGTCAGGAATCTGCTGATTTCAGATGTGGCGAATGGCAACCAAGATGTCTGTCAAATCCTCGCGGTGTTGTTATTGAAACCATATTTCGCTCTGCAGGAGAGTCGCTATCCATTTTTTAAGGAGGCCATTTAACTGCAGCGAGAGTCACAGTGAATGACTGGTAGACAGAGCGCTGATCTGAATGCTTAAGACTTGATTCAGAGCAACACTTGGATTGTGCAACAGTGGCACATGGTGATTGGTTATTTAAACTCAGCTTTTGATCAGTTAAATCAAATGCATTTCTCTTTTCTTTATATTTTATTTGAGGTATGTTTTGACTGCTTTCTGTGTACTCTCATCCCCAAGTCATAGATTTGTTTTGGTTATCCAAAGCAGACTTTCTTTACAGTGTATCTTAGGTTTTTTTCTCCCCTATAGCCCCTGTCATGGTCCAAGTCCCATATTTATCTATCTACCCGCAACAACTGCCCCCATCCTTGCTTTCTTGGAAGAAACATTTTAAACTGTAAACAATGGTTTAGTTTTCTCTAAGTGATAATGGAAGTGAGGGTATCACCAAACAAGTTTTGAGCATTTTCACAACAAACCACCATAATCTTTAGGCTCAGCTCCAGACTTCTTTCTCTCCCATCAGCAGAAACCCACAATGCTTTGGGAGATGGCTGAGGGTCTCGTGATGATTTCTGGAATGTAGTTTCTTTTTCAAGAAACTTGCTTGGTCCCGCTGTCCCAGTCTGATGAGGTTTCAAGATGATTTAGGAATTCTTACTAAATCATATTTATATCTTTTTAATGCCACCTTTAATTCTGTCAAGCCTCTATCGAGAATAAAGGGTTTATCATCCAGAAGATGCTGCACATTAAGAGCTTGGGTTTAATTCATATTAAATTGTATAAGATATTTAACAACTGAATACCTACATAACTCTGCAATTATCAACGCCTTTGAGACTTTATATTGGCTTAAAAATGATATTTTCACTGTCCAGTGTTTGGGCTTTGACCAGCAATAATAGCAGAAGTTTGTCAATTTCCTGTGCTTAACATCCTCACAGAAATAAATGCTTTGCAAATGGCCATTCATTTGGCAAGAAAAAGCCATAACTACTGGTGTAGTACCATTAGTTAAGATGGAGTGGATTGTTATGAAATTGTTGCAGGTTATTAAAAATTAGGAATGTTCCCTTTGACGTGCAATAAATCACTTTCTTATTGGAGAACTTATTTTTTCATTTCATTATGAATCATCGTTAAAGCATCAACATTGTTGCAGGGAATCAAAGGATTCCTTGGGGAATGGTCTGACTGGCCTGACTCAATCTGTGTGTCTTGAAGGTGGTTATAATATTAAATCATTATAATTATCATAACTTCACTTTGGCAGACTGTTTGTGAGTGAGCTCAGCGATTCTTCTAAAAATTAGAGAAATGCTGCTATTACAGATGGGTTTGTTGAGCTTTTTATAAAATATACCGATATTTCAAAGCACATAATTATTTTTTTCCATATACTGTAAGACCAGCTGATCTGATGCTGCAGCTCAGTTTTATCCAGAATAACATAAAACAGTCTCTGTTATTTCTAGATCATATCTTGCTGTGTAAATGTATAAATGCATAGGTGTGCTTGTATGTTCAGCTGTAGCAGAATGCAGTAATAGTCTGATGTCATTGTGAATAACCGCCATCAGCGCCCTGATATGTGTTTACTTGAGCAATGAGCTTGTTTTTTTTTCAGGGCTGAGTTCATCAATTCATCTTCCATTTAATATCATATTGGGTTTGTGTTGCTGTGACTTCAAGACAAGTCGCTGACAAAGTGGAGCAACAAACAATGTCAGCAACAACAACAAAAAAAATAATATAGCCATATTAGACATTTATAATGACATTTACTATGAGGTTTTTGTTTAGCCCTTTCACCAAAGTCATAAATCAGGGCAGCATTTATTGTCAACAGCACCACAGTGAGTATGGATTCTTCAAACAGCAGGCAAACAATTGGCTTTGTTATGGCTCATTTGCCTGGAAGCATGGTGCCAGTTTGGATACAGAGGTTGCCAGTTTCAGTCTCATTATAATGACCAAGTAGACAAAAAAATAATAATAATAATAAAAAAAAACAAAAAAAAAACACAGGGTACCATATATACTACTACTAGTGACATAATATTGAAACTTTAAAACTCACACATATGGAGTTAATTCACCTTTTAGGAACAGCATCACTTTTCTTGTGTTTTAAACGATGCCTATTAAACTGCTCTTATGCTCTCATTAAATTTAGCTGCAAAATGTTCACATGTTTTTCATATTCGGTAAATGTTCACACTGTCAATTTCATACTGCTTGGTAGCTGTCATTCTGGGCATACCTGGGTGGAGACGCGTGTCAGTTTCCTCCAGCGGCGCTAATTCTCTTCCTGCTCACCGGCTGTAAATGTCAAGAGGAGATTCCAGCTTTCGCTCTGCATCCTATTCAGGTCCTCGTTTTATAGAATAATTCAATAATCCTGGGTAAATTGTAATCACTAGTGAAATGCATGAGGCTTTCCTTGGCAAGCAATGCCTTCATGGAACCGTTTTTTTCTTATGAATGAAATTATTGCAACATTGTCAAGATATAAGCTAATTCATGTTAAAACTGAAATCTGGTTGTACAGGTTAATTGCAACAGAACAAGGGTTTCATGACAGCAATATGACATATTCATGGAAGCTGATTCAGCATCTAACAACATTATGAACAAACGCGAAACTCTAGCTTTAGTAGCTATGGTAATCAATAATACAGTAGGCATTAATATTGTTTTGTAATCCAAAGACAAAATAAAGCTTCTTTAATACAAATATTTTTGGTCAGGAGTATTTATTTTTCTATCCCTGTCTCAAAAATCACCGCACAGTTAGAATTTTAATTATATTTGGGGTTTTCCATCAGAAAAATGTATTAGCCTGGTTTGGGCAGCTATTGCTATGGCCAGTTAGCAAATTAATATTCACAGCTGACTGTCAGTTAGCTAGCCTGACACAGCCATGCTGTGATTTCACCACATGAAACACAGTGTGGGCACTGCCAGATTCAAACCGTTTGGAAAAGGGGCGGCAGCAACGGGTGATACATAGTGTAAATACATAATGGGTAATTTGACCAACCATCCGTCAATCACTAGCTAACTGTCCATTCAAGCACATGTCAAACGGCACAACACAATCAGAAAGGGATTGTAATCATACATCATAGATATTTTGATGCCGGTTCCAAGATAGCGACTGGCTGATGGTCCAGTGCTGGTCCACAAGTACCGCTTTCTTTTGGTCCACATACCAGCCTGGACTGACAGCGATGAATTCCCCTGAACGTGGCTGCCAGAACACAGCGACAGCTCAACCTTGATGAGACCAGGTATGGCAGCATCATAAAGAAGGCAGTGTTGTTGTGTGGGTCATGTCTGGACCACACAACACTTGCCAGTGCTGTAACTGAGCCGTAAGTAGCAAAGATCAGTGGCCCAGATTAGGCCCAAATGTGTCTGCTATCTGGGCTACTATATATAACTGAGTAAATGAGAGTTAGATTTAGTAAGCAGTAATAAGCTGTCTCTCCAGCCACAATCACGCAGATACAGTAATCTTTTTTTTTTTTGGAAAATTTTGTGTTTTTTTTTTTAAACTCCATCCACACAGAAGTGTTTTCAAAAATAAATGTACACATGAGAACACAAAAATGCATACATCTTCGCCAAGAAGCTGAAGAGTAACTGGAGCGGTTCGTTGACGTCCCAGAGTTAGCTAAAAGTTCAAGTTCAAATACAGTTAAAAACATCTTGGCAATATCCAAAACCTTAAGGAAAACAAAGTGATAAAAGCAAGGGTGAGTCATTTGCATGGACAGAGGAGGAGCTTCGTAAAAGTCACAAATGAATACAAATTGTTGAAAAAAACTGCATGATCAAAGTCACACGTGTGTGAAGTCAGAGTCCCCGCAGTGAGCATGTGCAGAGAAGCAACGTTGTCCTCAGTATTATCAAATTGTTTCATTTTCACCTGTCCACAAGACAAAAGGAAAACAGTGTATTCCAAAAAAAAAAAAAATCATTCTGTTTTTCAAAAGTTGTGTTTTGGTGAACAAAAATGCCATTTTCATGTGGTCAGAACATTGAAATGGAATTAAAAATGTGCATTTAAAATGTCTGTGTGGATGTAGCCTCATTGTCTTTTATGTCATTGTTGAGAGAAAGAGCAGCATCATATGAAAAGAAAGCACGGGAGGACTTTAGTCTAACTCTGTTTGCAAAAATTTAAAATACTCGAATAGGTTTCTCTCTCTCTCTCTCTCTCTCTCTCTCTCCCTCTTCTTCTTCTGTCCCAGCACTGACAGAGATCCTAATTAGAGCCAGATAAAAAAAAAGGTGCCAAACTTATTCCCCATGGTTTACTAGGTGCTGACGTCACAGATGCAATGAAGGTGAAAATTAAATTTAGTACTTATTTATTTTCGTCTGTCTTCTTTACTTTGCTGAGCTGAATGCATGAATGACATTAGATATACTGAACTAATTTTTAAAAGTGAGAGTGAATCTTTATTGCTCATTAATTTGGCCTCATTGTCTTGAACAGGAATTTGCTACGGTTCAGCCCAAGAATCAGTCAACATGAAACAGTTGTAAGGAACCGTACTGGGTTTTTGTTGATGATGAATCATTTTTTACCTTTAAAATTCTTATTTTTATTGTAAGATCCTATATGTAAACATATAGGATCATTTTACCTCATTGATTTCATCTATGTACCCTTTGATATGAGTTTATGGTTTTCTTACATTATCTGACTGACAGAAAAATTAGATTATATGATGTTGTAGAGCCAAGAAACTTTAAGTCTTACATCTACTCAGACATTATCTCTAAACTGTAGGGAGAATATATTCCAAAAGCAGAAATCGGAGACGAAGAAATATACTTAGAGGGAAATTCTTATCTCAGATATCACTCTGTATGAGCCTAGCGACATGAATAATGCAAGATCACAGCAACAAGGAGAGAGAGAAACAGACAGAGAGAGACAGACGGCAAGATAGAGACAGAGATATTGAAACCAGGGAGTTGTATGAAAGCTGATTAGACTTTTATTAGTGCATCTATCATCCACACATGGTTTAGATATGCTGAGGTCAGAGGTCATCATACATCTTAATCAGCTAATAATAAGTATCAGCATGAACTTTCACCTCAGCCAGTCTGTGGCTCTCTCCTCCAGGGCTGGATCTCTATAATGTTTCTCAATCCCTCATATTAGGCCTTGCCGTAGCTCTTCCCCTCTCATCCTTATAGCTCAAATATAATTTGTTTACTTTTCTCAAGAAACTCATCTCCTTCTTTTTCTATATTGATATCCCCATATAACTTCTCCTAGATATCCACCATTAAATTTATGCAGATGGAGCCAAGGAAACGTGAAAAGGAAAGGGAACAAGACGTCACAAGACAGCCTTATTTCACACCCTCCTGCCTTTATTTCTTCATTGCCTGATTTAAAGAGGTGAAGAAAATGGTCTCAGCGCCCTCCTCCACGTGGATTCCCTCAGCAGATGCCTTCTTAGAGGGAATCTTTTAGAGAACATGTTAAGGACGCCGTGATGCACGACTGAGACTCAGCCCGCATTGTACGGAGCGCGCTGAGCAAACGTGACACCCTCAGGAGAGATGAGTCCGACGGGCCCACCCCCCAAAAAAACTCTGTGTGTTCAGCAAATGTGATTAGTGGTCAATTAGGAGAGGAACATTTTGACACATGTCTCATATTTGGAGTGAGGAGAACGGGTTATCAGTGGTGGAGGAAGGAGGAGATTGGATGTATGGTTGATATTCAATACACTGTTGATGGTAAAGAGTTCATTAGGTAGTGGAGCGAAGGAAGAGAGAGGCAGAAATTTGTGGTATGGTGATAATCAGATCATTTGAGCTCACAAATTAGTGCTATCTGTGGAAAAAACAAATTATCTGATTATCTTCCAACTAAAATACATCACCTTTTGCCTCTGCTAACTGATGCCTGGCTCACAATACAGGTGTCTGTTGTTAAAATTGTCTTCAATGCTTCACAGTTTTCAGCTGAGTTCTTGTTTTCCCCAATCTTAGTTCCTTTTTTTAAATTTTACCAAGAGAAAGAAAAGAGCAGCTCTCCTGAAAAATCCAGGGAGAGCCTGGGCTTCAATTTTCTCGAGAATCCGTCAACAGTATTACAGTCCCTGGTGAGAAAGTACATTTACACTGCTGACATGACCTCACATTTCTACATGCGTACATGAAGCCAATAATATTCCGTGGTCTCCTACGTCACTGGATAGCTCTGTGAAACCACTAAAGCAGAGCTGGAAGTCTTGTTTTGGTAAACACTCCTCTAGAAACCGCCCCGATCAGAATGTGGCTCCGCGGCTGCTGCCAGAATTAATATGTGGTTAATGACATGGCTTGGCTCGGTGCCCCGCGCTATTGATCAAATGTGGATTCTTCCCAGTCCACTTTATTACTCTAATGTAAAACATTCATCATGGAGGATTTTTGCCGTTCGACTTGACTGAATATATGGAGTGTTTTCCCCGTTCCAGCCGCAGCGCTCTCTAACAGAAACTGCATGTGTCAGATGTGCAGATTAGCATCAAATTTACATGCTTAAGTCCTCTGGACCCTTAAGTAGGTCAAAGGCCATTGGACGTGGGCCTGGTGCAGAGAAAGCAGCTTCAGTTACACAATGAAATGTGCAGCTTGTTGCCATCTTAATAAAATCACCATGTGACCATACTACCGAGTCCAGGTAAGTTCAAATAATTACCAAAAAATCTGGGCGGACAGCAGAAAGCAGATAGAGCGTTCAGCAGTTTATCCCCTGCATTATGTGCCTGGTTATAGAGTATTTTGCCTCACTACACTATACAACAACATCTGGAGGTGATCTATAGGGAATGGCAGCATGGACATGGAGAGAGGGTCCACAAGTAATCCAGTAGTAGGATCCATTTGCAGGCTGAAAGAGGTGGGAGGGGTGGGGGGCTACAACATGACGCAACACTGAGGGCTGAGGTGCTGTTACAGTCTTTAAGCTTTCAGGCTCTGGCACTCATCCCTCTCTTTTCTCCCTCTGTATCCTGTGTCTTTCCCTCTCGCTTCTGCCCACTTCCTTGCCTGCCTGCCTCTCTCCCTCTCTCTCCCTCTCTCGTTCTCCCGCTCTGTCTCTGGGCTTGGCTCCAGGTGTGTTGTAACACTGTGGTGGTTTCCAGGTTACACACACACTCACCGCTCAGGCGCCAGAGTGCTGGGGTTCCTCAAGATAAGAATTCGCGAACAGTTGGCTCGGATGAGCCGGAGCTTACTTCCACGTAGCGCGTTGACACAGAGTCACATAGTCTTAGATGACTGTCACCCATGAGCTTTTACGTCAAGCTAATCACACTTATGCAGAGCTAGTGAGTTAATCTGGGATGTATTAAAACCATATGGTATACACAGGGCATGATCAAACTGGTATACTCTTCCAGATTCTTCTCAGTGAATGGCAGTTACAGATTAAGGAATATGCTGTTAACAAATAAAGAGAGCCATTATTAGCTTGACACACTGTTTCAAAAGTTTAAATTGATCTTGGTCAAGGCCAATCCACTCTCCTCACCTCTCCTTTCCCTCCCTCTCACCACTTCCTCACAGATCTTACCACATCCTCCCTTTAATCTTCTTTTCCAAAACTCCTCTCCAAGCCCCTCTCTTACCCATCCTCGCTTCCTCGCGCCTCCTCTCCCACCTTGTCCTGTCCCGCTCTGTGTTGGCCCACCCATTTCTACTCTACCATTCCCTGTCCTGCCTCGCTTCACCTCTCCGCCCCCTACTGTCCCACCCCATCCTGTCCCGTCCCATTCCATCCATACCATGCTTTATTCTGTTCCATCTCACCCCTCTCCTGGGATGGGACGGTCCTGCCTGACCTGGCCACTTTAGCCCATTGCCTCCCTTCCCGTGTGTCCCCACTCCTTTTATCTGTCACTTCTCCTCCTCTGATCCCTTTCTTTCCCCTGCCCCACGATCCCCCTCTCTCTTTTCCCTCGTCAACAAGTGCTGTCACTGCAGTATTTACCGCGCAGCTGAAATATCGACAAACATGTTGCGAATGCGTCCAGAGAGCCCATTATAAACAGGGCTAAGTAGCCAAAGAAAGCCAAGCTCTGTCTGGTTCAGATTGTTTGAATTAGAGCAATTGCGTCTTTTAGCCTCCCCTCTGTTCCCTCTGCATGTACAAAAACACACACTCACACACTCACACACACACACACACACACGCACAGGCTCTAGGAATCATTACAATCCAGCTGCCTCCCATTCGAGGCTCATCTGCCACTGCCAAAGGATGATGATGCTGATGAAGTTGCACTGGACAGCATGCCTTCATGGGTCCCATGATGACATCACAGGGTGATGTCATGCAGACGGGTGTGGTGATTGGACAGGCAGCTGAGACGCGTTATGTGTGTGTGTGTGTGTGTGTGTGTGTGTGTGTGTGTGTGTGTGTGTGCATGTTAGGGCAGGGTGAAAATATGCGCTGCTCTCAGGGGCTCTCTGCAGTCAGAGTTTTGGATGGACACTTTCTATTACGTTTGTACTGGAAGAGGGAAAGATAGAGGGAAAGAAAAATGAGGAAGAGAGGGATACGGGGAAAGAGAAGCAGAGGAAAAAAATGACAGAACTAGAGAACATGAATGTAGAGATAAAAGGTAGAAGAGATAGAGGAATGTTGTACAAAGATGGAAAAAAAATGGGTGGGAGAAAAAGCAGGACAAGAAGCAGTAGTGCGATCCCTCTGGGTCTCTCCTGTGGTTACTGAAGCGCAGTCAAATCAACTGTGTGATTTCACCGCATATTAAAGTGCTGTTCAAAAACAACTATGCATGCTTTTACATATAATTAACGTCATTCTTTGATGAGAGCTCTGGTGCTGCATAAAGAAAAGTGTCATTTCTTACACATTTGTGTCTTCTGTGGGACAACAAACAAATGTATAGAACTTTTTCACAGCAGCCATTTTGACATGAAATAGTAGGTAAACACAAATGTTACCAATCACATTAATTAAGGATCTGTTTAAGGTGCAGAACCTTCATTAATATGATTAGTAACACCTGTGTTTGCCTACTATTTCATGTCAAAATGGCTGCTGTGAAAAGGTCTTACCTTTCAACACAAGATGTGCTAAAAACAGCATATGATGTGTTAAAATGTAATGATGTAAAGATGTGTTAAAGTGACACATCTTTTTTTTTAGTGTATTGAGAAAGACTTGAGTATTTTTATTCAGTTTTCACAGAGGAGAATGTCACAATAAACATGAACCTGAGCAGTGGGGTATCTTCTGAATAACTTTACATAGTAATTTTTTAACATGGAGAGAATAATGAGTGCAAAGTGTACACATCCTGCCATGAGATATGGACGTCACTGAAAACCTTTGAACACACTGTAGTCATGCACAACGAGAAAACAGTGCGCACACACACACACACACACACACACACACACACACACACACACACACACAAAAACATCTGTAATCCCCTGTTATCCACAGCAGAACAGAGTCTAATCTAATCTCCTGTAGTCTTTCCCCAGGACTGGATTTTCCTCTGAGCTGTTGTTCCAAGAATCTCTTTTTTTTTTCCTCTGTCAGTCGAGAGAATCTGATGTTATTTGTTGGACTTTGGTTGGCCTCCTTGTGGCAGTGAATTGCACCACAAACCTCCTACGCAGTCCACAGGTGATAAACACGTATCAGCAGTTGTACATAAATTGGTGTTGTCACAGCAATGAAACGGGCACAAAGTCATGTAGTGCCACCAGAAGAGCTGTGCACCATGGGAATGCGTACAGTAAACCTGTTGAAGTAGTAGAGCATAACCAGGTAGACAAACTCGTTGGCCAAGATAGTAGAAAAGGAGGGCGGTAAGTTTTTATCAGGTAGCAGGTTAGTGATGTCACATGTGGGTGAAACCACAGAAGTAGGCCAGTCTAAGCATGACAGAGGCCGGTACTTTGGGATGTAGGCATGGTCTTCATCCTGTATCATGCTTTAAGTCATGGACACAAAGCGCAAGTGTGTTCTGTGGTATTTTTGTAGCGTTTACCAAGTAGATGTGCCATTGCCAGGGAGCCTTCTCACTGTAGGCAGAGCATACACAGAGCATAATCCCACATTATCACCTGGATGTTTGCTTAAGTAACAATATAAATTGACCTTTTGAATATTACATAACTAGCAGTTTACAGTTTTTCATTTGATACACCTACCTCTATCCAGAGCAAAGCCTTCAACACTTTGGAAGCAGCTATGTCCTCTATAGTTGTCAGGCCATAGAACTATACTGTCCCTGCAATTTGATACCAATTTCTGTTTGGCCCTTTGCCTTATGCCAGTGAACCATTTCTTACATTTTACTAGGTTCAGAAAATACATGTTAACCAAATGCATCTCTTCCCAAACTCATTTGACATGAGTTTGGGAGGCTTAGTTTACGGTGTTTACATTCTCATGCAGTGATTCTGCACCTGCTGACACAGGTTTCTTCTTAGGACAGTCTTTTTATTTTTTGGTGGAACCACTATAAGCTGTTCTGTCCATCACAAAACAGTCTGAGTGCTGTGCTGCAGACTGCACTTCACAAGGAAAAGAGGTGATTTAATTAGTCACAATTGAAGTCAGGCCAACCACACCTACTGATAATGTATTCCTTCTAATCCAAGCCTGTTTCCAAAAGCACCACAGGTGCACTATGTGCCTCTTGCTGTGAAATTACCACAAATTATTTGCTATACCTTGTGCACTCATGCTGTGCACCACAAAATGGAAGATGGGACCACAACCCAAGACAGTGGACGTTTGTATTGCGATTTTGGTCTTGGTTTCAGAACAACCCTAGTCAGTATCTGATCCGGATCCAAACACTTAGCCCCAATATTTATATTTGTGATGACTGGACTCAGCAGTTGCCTTAATAGTAGAGCTACTGCTGACTGAAGCCTGTGTGTGTCAAATGCACACAGGCCTTAAAGTTAATCTGGTATTGATGTGATTGTTTTAACCACCATACATATTACATACATACAGTGCATAATAATACGTTGTATTGGTTGATTTAGTGTAGACACTTTCATCAGTTTTTCTGTTGCTAGGAGACAAGTGAAAACCCTCGCACACATCCAGTTTGCTGTTGGAAGGGGGAAGCCCCTTTAAGGTTGAAAATAACATCACACTGCTGAAGATTATGGATAAAAAAAAAATTATGGCTTGCTTTGTGGTTTGATGTTTTCTAAAGACTGCGACAAACACATTCTCAAAAACACGAATGTTTACATTCCCTAAGAACAATCAAAGAAACCACGCTTGTATGAGTGCACTGGAGAGCGAGATATGAGAGATCAGAATCTGCTGCGGTTGTAGCAGTCACTTCACCACAGGTAAAACCAGATTAGTACACACAGGATTTACAGTGAAGTTCACAACATATGGCTCCCAAAATACAAATGTTGTAGCTTGTTTGCTAGGTAAGCACCTTTAACCAAGTTAGCAACCACAGCAGTAGCAAAAACTACTGTAACGCTGCACTAAATGATTCACATCAACACAAAACATGCTGAATCACTGAATCAAGCTATTCTAACAACACAAAGGGTTAAAGTTATGTTACTGTTGACAACTTGAAAGATTGAAACTTGCCTCTATGGCTTATGCTTCATTTTGTAATATCCCCAAATCACTTTTTGGTTCAGCAACAGTGTCAAAAGTGCAGAGGTATCTGATGAGACCAAATGAAAATGTAATGTGATTATGGGTGTAAGTCCAAAATGATTGGATGACAGTTGAACTTGGAACAAACACAGCATCCATACTGGATACTTGTTTTGGGCCTCGCCTACTCAGTTCTAGAATTTAAAAGGAGCAATTCACTGCAAAAGGAACATTTACTCAATTCTTTCTCACATCCATATGCCTTCATTGAAGTTCGTATCACCACTAAACAACCAGCAAGCACACAGAGTTAGCTCCCACGACTCCATCTCAACCTTTTCCCAAACAACTGAAATGGCAGTAAAACACTCGTATTATGCCTCACAACCTGTAAACAAGTTGTTGACAATTATTTTGTGCCATTTTGGGACTCTAAACAAAACCCCACTTCAGCTGTTTTGTCAAAGGCTGAGAAGAACATACCAGGGCTAAATACTGTGTGTATTTTATGATGAGTAGACAAATATAGCATTTTCATTTGAACTGATCTTCTACATGGTGCTTTTATTTATTTATTTTTTATCATTTGTGTGTGTGTGTGTGTGTGTGTGTGTGTGTGTCTGTGTGTGTGTCTCATGTATGAATGAATGAACAAATGAACAAACAAACAAACATGAGATTCCTCGAAAGTTGTACAAAGCCTTCCTTATAAAACACAGAGCCACATTGGGAGTGTTAGAGAGTCGGAGCAGGGCAGTTTAACAGCGCAGCCCAGCAGTCCCAGGCAGTAGACTGAAAAGAGAAATATGAATCTTCTCACACTGTAAAAGACACAGTGGGCAGATAGTGCCTCTCATTTTTACTCTCATTTTCTGTGTCCGTCTACTATGTATATTAATATCTAGTGCTGGTGAGCCGAGAGAACCACAACTAACTGTTACACAATTAGGGGCTTTTTTGCTGCCGTCACACAACTCCAAATATGGTCCCACAAACCCCGGAGGTTAGTTTATGGACATGTAATTTACATTTATAAGCCTTGCTTTAGTAGTCGAGAGTTGAGGTCAAAGAAAGAAAAATAATTCTGACGATGTTTGCATGGACCATTTGAGAGGGGTAATAGAGTTTCATGGAAGCATGAAAGGAAATGATATGGCACAATCTTGACACACAACTCTTCATTGTATGTCTTTCCAGCTTGAAAAATATTCCTAAATTTGTTATGGACATTAGAAACATTCATTAACACCAAAACTGTCAAATATGATAAATGTGGGGTATATGTATGCATTTACCAGTGATATACACTACATTGCCTAATGCGCATAACAATATAAAAGCCAGAGCATACTTTGGAAAGTGTACAAAACTGTATACTGAGCATTAGGCAGTGAAATGTACATGTGTCTAGAGGCCTATGTGTATGTTTCCAAAATTAGGATTTTGAAGAAATAATGTAGGGTCCTCAGGGTTTCATTCAGCCCATTATACACAGGTCCTTTAGATATTGCAATATGTCAATATACTGGTTCTCAAATGCAAGCACTGATATCTAAGCAGTCATTACGCAAGGTGAAATTTCAATTGCAAAATAAGTACTGCATCTTTCAGTGATACTGGTACACTAAGAGGTGTTAAGAAGTTAAAAGCAGGTCATTCTTTTGCCCACGCTCACTATGAACCAGAGGCCGGGGCGATGACTGTCAGCCCATTAGTGCAGACAGGTAGTGAGGTCTGCAGCAGTTGGTCCCGCTCCAAAAGGGTGTGGGTTCACCTTCCTTGCCAGCGCCATGCCAACACCCTGGCACGGTGCTCCGTTTCCTGTGGTGGGTGGAGAAATTCTTTGTCAGCTGGTGATGAAGTGCCCTGTCATGGCAGAAGAATGAAGGCAGAGGAGAGAGGAGGACTTGGGGCAGGCATGGACTTCAAGGTGTGTGTGTGTGTGTGTGTGTGTGTACTTGTGCCTGCCTTTGTGCACACGTTCACATGAGCCTGTGTACATTCCTCGATCATGGCTGGGCCGTCTTTGTGTGTATCCCTCCAGCTGACAGGAGCTTCCTGTTGTCGTAATTGTCTTTTTATAGCTGGGCCGAGGCGCCCCCGGCCCGGGGCAGACAAACACACAGGCGCTTCATAATCACCTGCTAGTCAGAGAAAACGAAGGCCAATGAATGCAGCAGAACAAAGGGAGGTGGAGGAGAATATATGGGACTTTTAAAAATGCATAAAGTTTAAATGCTGCGAAGCCCGAAAGCCAATCAATTAAAGCACTTTAATCAGCCTGTACTGATGGCAGCGACAACAATCATTATGTAACTTTTGCTTCATAGTTCCTCTTGAACCTCAGCATGCCCTTATCTGAATCGTGGCCCCCATATAAGGAGCCCTGTATTGTTAGCTTACAGAATGGTAACAAGATTAGGCCCAGCTTGGCTTTGTGTGTTTAATAACCCCACCTCTGTGGCATTCATAGCACAGGCCTGGGTCATAGTTAAGAGGGAGAGAGGATAAAATAAAGCAATGGCAGCACTCTTATCCGACTCTCCCCTCCCTTCTCCTTTCCTTCCTGTGAAATCAGATCTGAGCTGTGGCCTGTCTCTCCACCCGGCCCCTCGAGAGGGAGAGGGGTATCTGTCTGTCCTCGCACCGCTTCCTCCTTGGCCCCGCCGACATGGGTGGCGCTGGAGCTGTTGCGTAACTTGCGAGCTGAAGGCACGATGTTGTGAGGTCATCATCCTGTGACCGACATTACTGCTGCCTACTCTTCTCCAGCCAGGCTCCATGCTCCAATAGGCCTGTTCCTCCCTTCCTGTGTGCTGGGATGTGGTGAAAGTAGGTCTCCAAAATGATATGAGTCATAATGCCCTTGCCATGCAGACATAGTTATGATGATGATTGGGCAGCTGTATTGTTCTAGACATGTCAATCTTCCTTCTTAATTACTTAAGTTGAAAGCATAACTGTCCATTTTGGGCCTTACAGAAATCATCATTCTCTCTGGAGCTAGACATAAATACACTACACTTAAATATGACCTGAAAAGATTAACAAAAAGTCCATTATGGCACCTTCCCACAACTTATCATAGGACTTCGCTGCTTTTGGATTTGGCCATCTTTAATCTCGCAAGATATAAAACTGTGTCTTTGTGCTTATCAATCGAAGCATCAGTGAAGCCTCATTAGGAAATGTTTTTTTAATAGCCATGCTGCCCCTGTACCGTAACGCTGCACTAGCCTCGCCAATTAACTGCCAATAAATACATGCTTATGTGTATTTCAGAAATGGGCCTTGGCACTGAGTACAGTCCCAACATTTGCTCAGTCCAGATACTGAGGGGACGGAGTCACAAAAGGGCTCTTTGAGAAGCTCCTCAGGTGCATTTTGTCATTTGCAATCTGCAGCCTTATCTGATGAGCTGTGAGGCAAAGCTAGCATTCTGTGGTCAACATCAACATTTCCTATTGCCCCCCGACAAAACTATGACATTTTGTGCTGCAGCTAGTCATGGCATGGAGCGGAGCCCGGCTGGCGCACAGAGATGGTGATAAACATCAAATTGCTCTCGTCAGCGACAAAAACTGTCTGTGTTCTCACAGATTTAGGGACTCGGGGCATGGTTCTCAGAAGAAGGACGTCTTTTAAAAGGGAGCTGAATAACATATGGATGACGGACAGAGAAAAATGCTGTTAAAGCATTTAGGCAAGGAATGACAAGAGGTCAAGCCAGTAGATGTTGCTAAATATTCAATATTCAATGCCTTTGCCTTGAGTGTTTTCATCACTTTCACTTGGATCCTTTCCTTGGCATTTTTTTTCTTTTTCATTTTTTCATACTAATAAAGAAAAAGTCCAGAGTGTTTAAAACAAAGTTGTTTGGAAGAGGTATGTAGCAATGGCAGACTTAAGAAATAATATGTCATAATAAAAATCAATCTAAAATCGTCCCATCCTGCACATTTAAAGCTGCAGCAGTGAAGAGAGGAACCAAAAGAAGTCTCTCTGGTTCCCTGACTAGAAAATAAGGGATGCAACTCATCTGGTGTAATATCATAATAACTCTGATTTATAATGAATGCCTGCAATTATTTTAGTAACCGAAATGATCCATTGCTTCTTTACCGTAACATTTCCTCCTCATCGTTCTCGTATATATCGAAAATGCTAAATCAGCGTTTTCCCATTGTCGTGCGCTCTGGTCATTGTTCTCTCCTCTCAGTGTTACAGCGTCTGTGTGTGTGTGTGTGTGTGTGTATAGTTTAATTTAAAAGGCTGCTCCTATCTGTGGGCAGAGGGTGTGTATACCAGATCAGCACACACACTATCATCAAGTGAATATTTACTCTTTGGCCCGGTGCCCTAACTTCCCTCTCACGATGGCGTCTGATGTGGTTTGGTGTGCTTGAACAGACGTCCCAACTGCGGACAATGTATTTTGCAGTAGTTTGATCCACACCAAACAACATAAAGTTCACACATAGAGCATTCTTTCCAATTTCAGATCTTTATTAGCCCCACCAAGAGTGTGTTGTATATTATTATATTAACACGCTGATACAACAACAGGCTTGATCCTTCATGAAGCCAAGTGTAATGCTGGCAGTGTCAAATATTACATTATGATATAAGTAACACCCTCATTATGGCTTAATGGGGCTGTGAGAGTGACTTAATACTACAGAGACCCTCAAGTAAATGGAAAACCCCCCTAAATGATCCATCTTTGACCCAAAGTTCAGTTACTAGCACCTCAACACCCGCTGCTCTCCTGCTGCCTTCATTTTTACACTCTTCTGCATTCCTTTGCACTCTTCTTTATTCCCTCCTTTCTCCTTCCTCCCCTTATTTTCTCTATTTGTGCCCCTTTCCTCGCCTCATGTTCATTGCTTATTTACCGCCTTTCTGTTCTCTCAATATTTCTTCCCATTTTCCACCTTTCTCTTTGTGCCACTCCTTTCTTGTGTTTTCTGTCCATCTCACCCCGGCTCCTACTTTTTCTTTCACGTTCCCCGATCTTGCTTACACAGAAAAAAAAAAAACCCACTGCACTGGAAGGAAGAGAAAGAAAAGAAACAGCTGAACATTTCCATGGAGATGCATTATCTACATCATGATCTAACCCTGGCTGCTGCGGGGAGTTGTTCTCTGTTTTTTAACATAGCCATCATTAACGCCAGTGGGGCCCAGTCTGGCACACGGAGCTACAGTGATGATGATGATGATGATGATGAAGATGAAGACAGTAATGATGGTAAGAGTAATGGAATACTACTCTTAGGCCTGCAGAGGCTGCTTACGCACGATCAGAATGACTCACAGGGAGGGGAGGGTCCTCCCTTTCTCTCTAAGTTTGTGGTGAGGTATTAAAATAGTGAAGAGAAAAAAAAAACAGGTTCGACAGCCAATTACACAATCTGAATTCTCTGTCATGGAATGCGGGAAAAGTAGTTTACATCAATGGATGTATACATACACATCGCTATGCATGGGAAGAAAAACTAAACAGACCAGAGAGAAAAGGAGAAAGCTGCAAAGAGATGGAGGAAAAAGAAAATCGATTTTAAACGGCGATTGGAGCCTTTTCAGTTTTAGTCGCATTTGATAGCATGGTAATATAATTAATCATATTTTCATCTAATACACTTGGGTTGATGCACTTTTGCCATTTATGACAAAATGCTTTACACTAACCATTTTTACTCCCATAAAACATGTAAAAGACATCTTCCTGAGTGACAGGCATTTTTTTTTTTTTTTTTATTTCTCTATATTGCGGCCAAGTCCACAAGCCTCCGGGCCCGTCCTGAACCCTGTGCTGGAACAAAGCACATATGGTGGCTTGTTCCAAAATTGTCTCTGTTTCGCCCCTGCAGTGGTTCCCAGCTCTTTGACAGAGGTGAGAGAGCAACACGGTAAACCATGCTCCTCCGGGGAGTACAATACACTGTCCCTCTGTTCAAATGTGTCACCTAAAACACACATGTGCTGATACAAACCTACACCTATGGGTGAAGCTCACAGAAGAAATGAACAATTGATCCCCTGTACATACGCTGGGTATGAGCATGGTGAACTAACGGGTTCTGTTCCTGTGCCACCTCAGTCACAACAGGTACACACACTGTTGACTGTTCTTCTCTTCGACGTCAGCCGGCCCTCTGTAGAGCCAATTCATGCAATTGTTTGCTTTGTGCAGGAAGGAGCCCCTGACTTATTTAACCAGAAAATACAAATAAAAGGCCAAGTGAATAAGTCCTTCATTGTTAGCACGTATGTGCTTTAAATAGCAAGATGACTTTTTCTTGCTGAATGCGAAATGTGGTGACATTGGTGTTGAAGCCTCCAAGACAAACAAAAAGTTGTATTTTTCCCCAGCCAAGCAGAGTAGAGGTGTGTGTGTGTGTGTGTGTGTGTGTGTGTGTGTGTGTGTGTGTGTGTGTGTGTGGTGGGGTGGGGAGTAC
>OMKZ01031563.1:3072-16026 GCA_900302535.1 Neoniphon sammara
GAAAGAGTCTATTGTTCCAAGGACCTGAACTGGAGCAGGTTTTACGTTAATAATACAGTAATGAATGAGAAACTGTTCAGCTATGCAAACTGCAGTCACGGCGTGTTTTAGAAAGAGCACAGTACAATCACAATCACATTTTACTTCTCTGGCCATTTTATCTGGATTGTTTGAGTGCCTGCAGCAGTGTCTCCCCTCATTTTTCATTGTTAATTGTGGTTAGGCATTCATTTTTTAGTCCTTGCTTTGGTGTAGAGTTTATCATTTGGATGTTTTATTATGATGAAGCCACCATTTCAAACAAGTATTCAGTTAAAATAAAGGGCACCTGAAATTCAGTTAAAAGTTGATTAAAAGTTTACATTTTCTGTAGTACTGCTTCGTTGGCCAGCTACTGCTAAATTTATGTGAGGGACAGGTAAGCACAGTGGAGATGCACACTGCACATCTTCCGTTAAACATCACTGGGGTCAATCTAGTGGTTGGCTGTTTATTTTAACTACAGGGCAGTGTTTTTTTAGTCATTTTTTAAAACAAACACCAGGCTTTATAGTGAATGAAAACACTCAAAGCAGCTGCACTCTTAATAACCCGGGTTTCTGAGTCTTGCTCTGGGTCAGCAGATGGATTGTCATTTTTAGTTTTCTTGGAAGATAAACACTAAGGCTCTTTGGGAAAAAAAGAGCACAGAGTTGTTTATTACAGATCTGTCTGGATTAAGAATCTTTTATAGTAAGATTGAGGAGGTGCAGCAGACTGGAAAGTAGGGTGTCTCAGACTGAAAAATCAACTTGCAGGGACAATTTTTTTTACACCTGGTGACATCTCACCTTATGTGGTCAAACCATCCCACTGCGGTATGAAAGGTACTAACTAACACACACACACACACACACATATGATAATCTTGTCCCAAGTAATCCTGAGAGCTGTTTGGTTCCCAGGCTGTTTTTAATCTGCCCAAACCAAGTGCCTGTTGAGGAACGTCCAGAGCCGAAACTCAACATCCGCCCCTGGGCACGTTTCATTTAGTTTGGAAGGTTATTTGTGGCACACAAACTGTATCCTTCCATGCTTTATCAGAGAAGGAAAGAAAAACTTTTTCTGACAAACTGTCACAGCTGTTCTCTCTGAGCAAAGTACATGAGACAAACCTTCTTCTATGTATCTGACCAGAGTTTGAGTCACACAGATCCTAAACCAGTTACTCTGGTATACAAAATTTGGAAGTCAAAAATATAACTGGATGAACATCACGAGAGGTGATCCAGAAATTAACTATAAAATAATGACTGAGCTAAACATAAAAACAGAAGAAAAAAAAAAGGAACATAAACATAAAATGACAGAACTTTGCTCTTATCCCTCTTGGTCATTTCCTCCCTTTTCAGTTGATTTTAATAATTTATTCAGGAACAACTGCAGAGAAATATTGAATTAGCGTTTGCGTCTAGATTGCCCCTCCCATCTTCTCATCTTCATAGCCTCTGTTCATGTTGCCAACACTTCTAAAGGAGTATTAGCATCTAATCCAAATTCATTGAGCTTTACTTGGCACTCCTTTGAAGCATGACATAAATGAACTGAGTGACTAAACACTCAGAGACTGTAAATAAAGTAAATTAATTTGTGGAGGATGACACAGCTGCTATCAGCATCGTATTAAATGTTTAAGTATGTTAATTACAGAGGATGATTCATTTCTGGAGTGGATGGCATAATACAATTAAATATATGAATGTCTAATTTAAGTAGTACTTCTGAAAGACCAAAACAGTGTGTGTGTGTGTGTGTGTGTTCAATGCACTCTGCATAAATTAATGGTTGTTTATTGGGTTTGTGTTTTCATGAGAACAAAATGAACAGCTCTTCAAATCCCATGAGGTCTACAGCGACCACTAGTGGCAAACCTTCATACTGCAGAATTAATTCTGCATCATGTCATGCCAACAAACACATCAAAATAATGCTGGATCACAGGCTTAACGCCGGATTCCCCCTCCAAACCAAAACAAATTCCTGACCTCTGATTCAGCGAATGTGTCTGATTATCCTCACTTAAATGCTGTTGTGTGTTATGAAATTCAAAAGATCCAGCGATTCAGAAACATTTCATTCATGTGGCATTTTGAAGAAATAAAACAAAGTTCTGTGTTTAAGATTTTTACTTTCTGAGGCGCCAATCTTTCAAAAACTGGCATGGCAATAAATATGTAACATCTCACTTCCAGCTTTCTTTCCATAGTTAATGATATAATTCATCGAGTAAGTCACTGTGAAAAGGATCCGCAATTTATCCACATACACAGGCGGTCTGAGTGTTTTATCTCCTGTAGGGAAACCAGTGAGACATGATGGAAATACACCTATGCTTTCCAATAAGATACATTATCTGAAAAGGTGTCATTGTATAAAAAAGACCATGTTTACAATAAAGTATTTGTGTGTCTATCTTTAATGTTGGTGTTTCAAAGCTCTGTCATTCCATCACATCGCCATATACTGTCTTCTTAGGTCCTGTTGGTTCGTCTGGCTTGGGCACTGAAAGAAAACACACAAAAAACAGAGTCTGTATCTCATCTTCTTGTCATTCACTAAGACTGAAGAACTCTGGTAGCTCAGAAAAATCGTTTGACATTTCATTTATTTTCAAGCATGAAGCATGAAAGGAAAGGTCACTATCACAGGGGTTCCCAAACCTTTTCATGTGAAGGACCCCCAAAATAAATGTACACTAGACCACGGATCCCCAATTGAGAGGATTTTGTCCTAAGGAATCCTGTCTGAGAAGATTTTTGTTGTTAGGTGGGGAGATAACAAAATAATCTATGACTGGACTGCGATCACTATAAATTATGATCAAAAAAATCATCCTCATATGTTCCCACGTCCAGGGAATGACAAACATGATATCTAGCAATGGTAAATCAAAGCAGTCGGACTCTCTGTATAATTCTGAAGATGTTTCATTAACCATCCTACAAAAAGCTTCCTCAAGCAGTGAAATCTCTTTAAAATTACTCAGAGCATCCAGGTACCTTTAACTTATGACATCTAGATATATCATGACCTGGATGACTGAAAAAGTTCATTAATATACATCATAAAAGTCAATTATTCAGTTCCTCCTATCGCTGGGGACCCAACTGCAACCCTCTCAAGGACTTCTGGTGGTCCCTGGACCCCATTTTGGGACCCACTGCACTAATGTATACTCACCCTCTGGTGGCGACCTGTCTGGGACTTTTCCTGTCTCTAATAGCAGCCACAGGTCTGTGCACTTCTGTGTTTCCCAGCGTGTCACTGCGTAGCTTCCCACCGACGAGGCCGCTGAGAGGAGAGACGGAGACGGGATGAGATGGGAGAGAGGGGAGGCAAGAGACATCTCTGTTGCAATGGAGAGCAAAAAATATCCCTGGCTTCTCAGTCACCATTTAAAGCCTGTTTTTCTCACCTATTGAAATGAGCAGGTTCCACTGAAGAGCGTAAGGCAACTTCCTCTGTAGCGCCTTCTGAATGGCAAATAAACCGACAGCACCTAAAGGCAGCACAGGACACATCTGGTACATGATACTCTGAAAGATCTGCAATTGCACTGCAATGTAACCATGCATTATATTAAAAAAAATAACAAAGGCAAAAATATGCACTGTATTTTAGAAACATGATGCATAATAAATACGACATGCAGTTTTCATGAATAGGGGACCAATGACGACATCAAACAGTATTTTACAATCTGTGGGATTACAACTCACTCACCTAATACAAAAGTCCCAGTCCCTTTCATGAAGGCGTGAGACTGACAGGCAGCATATCTCTCTAAACCCTGAGAGAGAGAGAGAGAGAGAGAGAGAGAGAGAGATTCAGTTAATGTGGATGCTGCTTTCAAGTGCCCTGCAAAGCTGTCAGTGTTTACAGCACTTGATGATGACAAACAGCAGTCTGCCCTCGAGCCCAGTGGATCCACACAATGAAAGATGTGAAAAAGCGAAATGCAAAACCCACCGGATGTTTTGCTACCAGCGCATCGTCCACTTTCGTCAGCCCGAGGTTCACCATTTTGTCCGCTTTGAAGACGCTGGAGGATAAAGTGTTGAACAAAGTCTGTGGTGCTGCAGGACGATGTCACATCTTAAATTGTATAAGTGTTGTTGTTATGCAACTTCCGCGTTATACGCCGAGAAATCACCAGAAATGCACAAAGAGAAAGCTGACATAGAGACTAAAGTCATTTTTATAAACACTGGCGACGCTGAGTGGAGTGGAGGTGGGATTGCAGCTTCCCACCAGAACATCTCAGTTTTTATTAAAATAAAAATGTTTCTGGTGGACTAAATTCGTGTGCCATGTAAACTTTATGTCCCGGGTTTGAATTTGGCCCAGGACCTTTTACATACGTCATCTCTGTAATTTTTTGGCATCCCCCGCTACATTGGTACTGTCTAATAAAGGCAAAATATATAGCAATAATACAGCAATAATAATCTAAAATAATTATTGTATGCTAAATTTCAGTATTTGAGAACAATCTATCTGTATGCTCTATTTAAATTTAAACTGAAGTAATATTCAGAAAATTAATTGAAATGTGAATATTTCTCTGTCTTGGGCAACACAGGTGTCTGCAGGTATGAAATCAGCTTGCTGCTCTCAATTTAAAAACTTTTTCTCACCTTTCACTCTTCTTGTAAAGCCAGAAAGGCATTAGACGCATCAGACACACTGACACACTGTTTGCATTCGCCAAACATACATTCAAGTGGAAAACCAGGAGGATGAAATCATCTTTTAAACACGTGTATTCAGTATTTTAGTCATGGTTGTGTAAGATGCAACTCAGGCTTGTGCTGTCATGGAATTAGGGCAATAAATAAACACTCCGTCCATGACCTGACTCTTTCTCTGGTGTGTTTGCTGTTTTGATCTTCCAAACA
The DNA here is from genome assembly GCA_900302535.1 of Neoniphon sammara. Taxonomy (NCBI): domain Eukaryota; kingdom Metazoa; phylum Chordata; class Actinopteri; order Holocentriformes; family Holocentridae; genus Neoniphon; species Neoniphon sammara. The sequence goes on from OMKZ01031563.1 coordinate 8,010, forward strand.
TCTGGACTTCGGTCGTGACAGGACACCACACCCTGTTGACCTGTGTGACCTCCCTTTGACCTTTGACCTCTGTTGGCCTCCTCTGACGCCACAGCAGAGGGATCTGCAGAGGAGGCTGATGACTGACAGACAACCACTGACCTGTAAGTAATAACATGGTGGCTAGAATTACCGCTCAAACCCAGCAGGGTTAAACATACCAAATGGATGGAATCAGTCTCATTTTCCTCCAGTTTATGATTTGTTCCATCATGAGCAAAACAGCTGCACAGTTATGCAATTTGGTTTTTTTTTGGTAGAATTTTCAATCTCTTTATTGAATAACAACACATAATACCATAAGATAAAAACAAACAAACAAAAAACAGTGCAGTCATTTGCCTTTATGTGTGTACTCACCAAGTGCCATCCTCTTAACAGCTGGCTGACTCTGGTAGCTGATGGCAGGGCCACTTCAGGGACAGGCCATGTTGGCGGCCATGTTGGCAGACAGGTGGCAGTTAGTGTGGGTGCATTGTCTGCCTAGGAGTGCCACACATGTCAATAGTTTGAGAATTTAGGCATTTAACTGATGCTCTTATCAGAGTGACATAGAATGAGCGCCACAATTATGTAACAGTAATGCATCCAGTTTTTTTTAATAACCAAATATCATAAGTAACCAAAAACTAGGGGCACCAAGGGCAGGGTGATCACAATGTTCCAAAGAGAGTGTTTTATCTGCAGCTGCCTGACCTGCAGCATTAGGCTCAAGCTGCTGGCTGCGTGTTTCTCTGCAGCACACCTCTACAGCTGCTCACCTGACCCCCCCTGGATCCTGCTGCCTGTGATGGTCTTTATGACAGGACAGCGTGAGGCGTGCTACTAAACCATAAACACACCACCAGAAGAGGAGACATGGAAACTTTGGGCTTAATTTTACAAGCCTGTTTCAATGGGAGTAAACCAGTATGCTTCAGGTTTGGCTTCTCCCTGGTGCAACCCACCCAAAATCTGAACGGTAGGGTTGCATCGAATCACATGCAGCTTCTGGGGGGGACCAGACTCCTTTTCTGGCCTGTTGTAGCACTGGACAGTTTCTGCGACTGCTGTCTGTGTTTTGTACACAGTGGACCCACTGAGAGCTGCTGTCCAGAGTTCAGGACTGAGGATGACAAAGTAAGGTACTGCAGTCCGAAAGACCGAGGAGAAAGTAAAAAACAGGTTTAAATGACTCATATGGATCGATGAAAACAGGCGACTGCAAAGGCCCCGAGGCAGCTGAGAATGTATTCTCAGACATTACAGAGACAATCAGCTGGGCAAAACAGTGACATTTCTTGTGTCTAAATATAAAACATGCACTTTGTGATGTTTTTACAACGTCTTTACTGCACACCCAAGTTTTCTTGGTGTTAAGTCAGCCATTTTGACCTGTCCTGGATTTCCAGATCATTGTCAGAAGTGTACCGAGTATGAGCCCAAAGGGAAGAGTCTTGTTGTCGAGAATGGAGCCGAAAAAAAAAAGCTGGAGCAACTCATCATTTCTCAACAATTATGGGAAAGCAGAAGCAAGCATTAAAAAAATTTGAAAATTGAGAAATAAGAGAAAAGTCAAATTTTCAATTGCTGGCTGGCGTGGAGCAACAGCAATCGTGATGTCCCTATAAATGTCCCTATTTGTTCAGTGAATGCTATGAGAAACCTGAATCGCCTTTCCAGGAACTCGTGTTCTCTCACTTGTTGCTCTCCAGCAGGTCAGCTGACAAATACTTTTTCTCCCCTGTAAGTGGCTGAGAAAAAAAAAGCACAGAGGGCAGAGAGGGAGCAGCATCTACTTTTACTGCTGCGATTATCAAGCTTTTTGTCTCAGTTTCTAACCGCATATATATTTCTATATTTCTGCTCGTACCCCACAAAACAGTTTATCAGAATATAAAGAAGGGATAAAGCAGGTTTATGAATTCAACAAGGCAGTTTGTGACCTTTATAACACACTCCCACTTCCACTTTTTCTCATTCAAGCCACATTCCTACATGCACATCCACTCTGGTTTATTGCAAAACTGATATAGTTACAATAGTGGCTGATGTCTTCGTTATGGTGTTAATTTCTCACCATTAACACTGTAATGAAGGGACTGGCTGACTGGCACACGCACACACACACACACACACACACACACACACACGCACAGTGGCAGAACGAGCACCAAGCACTATCCTGGTTTTGTGTTTGAACCAAGTGGAGAAAATCCTCCAGCTGTGAACCTGTTCCTGGTCCAGCCAACTCACTCATATTGTGCAGATTGAGGCTCTGTTCGTACGTGTATCACATAAAATATCTAACAACGTCCCAAAAAAAGTTGCCTCTAGACAGCTAGGTGCACATCTATTAACGTGATTTAAACAGCTTCTGGACAAAATGTGAGCTGTGTGCGTCTCCCCAGCTGCTGAGTCTCTGCGATGAAGGCCTCTCATTCCCACACAGACAACCGTCTGCCTTCATCAAAGGGTCTGCATCCACAACATGAGAAAGACCGATTATGTCAGAGCATGTTTTGACGTTTAGCTCATGCTGTCTGATTTTCTTTAAACCGTGAGAGCTAATAAAGTGACATCACTGATACCTCTGTCTCCCTCCCACGAGAGGTATGTGTGTATGTGTGTGTGTGTGTGTGTGTGTGTGTGTGAGGTTTTGTCTGTAGGGACCTCACAGGCTTTGCCCTACACTCTGACTCGTGTTCCTGGTGTTGTACCAGTTCGGTCAAGATGGCGAGGGCAGACAGGTGGCGCAGCAGACCTTGGCAGGCCTCCTTGCGCTAGGCCAGCTGTGCCAAAATTAGGGCAGCTAACTCGGGCAGGACGCCTCTCCCCTGGTCCAGCAGAGGCAGTGAACTGGCCACCAACCTGGATGAACACCGCGATGTTGCAAGGGGGGCACCTGAAGCCAAAAAGACAAGGGGGCGGGACAAATTGCAAGGCGGTGTCAGTCTGAAAACACCCACGACGACTCAGATGCTTACACAGCTACACACCCCCAAATGATGATTTTAAACACCTTTAATAGAAGCCCATACTTTATTCTAAGAGCAGAGGTGATTAAAACTGGTCTCATTTATCGTTTTATTGATGTGAAAAGGTACTTTATTGTGTGCTTTGCAGTGCACACATATACAGGAGAGAGGCAGATATTGCTTTGCAGATTCCAAATTAGAAAATGTTTCCAAAGGCTGTCATCATCACACCTGTTGACACACCCATTTTTCCAGGACTTTGCCTTTACTTTTATCCCCCGTCTGCCACCCTGCTCTGCCCCTGTCGTCCCTGCTCCACAGTCTTTCATATTTCAGAACATTTTCTTTGTTCGGGCAGGTTAGTTACACATCAAACCAAGGTCCTTTTCAGCATTAAAAGACAGGATAAATACTGCATGTAGGAAATATTGCTAAATGATATACTGTATACATCTGGTAATGTGAGATGAAGACAAGCTTGTAAAGCATCATACTGTTGACAGGATAACAGCATCAGAAAGATCCAATCTACAGAACTGTTTGCTTCATTTCTATTTCCTGTTAATCATGACACTGTTCCTATTCCTGTTTTTATTCAGATCATCATTTGTTTTACAGTTATCCCTCAATGTAAACTAAGTAGGCCTACAGCTATAAAATAAACTACATATAAGAAAACCACATTTAAAAAGCAATTAGGTTCTGAAACATTTATAGCATAACTGAAATTTTGTAGTATCAAACAGTAATAATGCAAGCACAGAGATAGAAACAACAAACAATAAATAAATAAACACAAAATAAATATGCCATATTCATCAGAGGTTTTAACTTGTAGCCTCATAAATATAGTTGTTGCACATTCAAGTGTTTTTGGTTGTCAACATGTCAAAAAGCCAAAATCTGGTAGCTAAAATCACAGAGCTAATTTATGTTTCAACAACAGCACTTAGATGATAAAATGTGGAACCTTCATGTAATTAATGTTTTTAGATGTTGATCATGTAGCAGTGTAAAGACGCTCTGGGCTAAACTGTGTGTCAGATCCACGTTAGGGTTTGTGGGTCTGAAAAAAGCTCCAAACCTGTTGATGTAGTTTATGCCTTTCACGACAGGAGCATCTCATCCGGTCATCACTGACAAGCCTAAATATTAAATGTTATCAGTACTCAAATCAATTTATACTTTACTTGGTTCTACTGTCAAAGCAGCTCTCCATTTGACCGGTCCTAGATTATTACAAGGTTCACCCAAGGACATCTGGGTCAGGAGGGAACATGTGTCCTAGATGCTCCTGCTGCTGATCTGCCCCAGTTCACCTGGACCGAGGATCTGATGTAGCTGGTGATGTAGCAGGAAATGAAAAGGTGCTCAGGCTGTGACCTTCAGGGAAACAACCACCAACAGGGAAATAAATCACAATTTCAGAAATAAAACTCATGCATTTTTCTCCTTTGTCAGGTAATTATATAGCTCAATTTGTTTCTTCCTACTGTGCTGACCATATACATTTTTCCTCACAGACTTTACATCAGCCTAAAAAAATGGGAAAACTTCAGGTGGGTTTACTACATCTGTAGATGCAGCTATTCCTTGGACTATTCAGAGTGAGTTTCTGTTAAAATCTGTCCCAGGTGTTAAGATGAAAGCAGGGTGGGTGAGAACAGATTAATATTCGGTCAGTGGATCTCCAGCTGTTTGCTATGAAGAGCCGAGAGTCTGCAGGATTTCACTTCAGCCAAACACTTAACCGCCTGATTTCTATCATTTCACCTTCAATTAGAGAGGAGTAAACTGATCAAGTTGTTGTCATATTTGTTGCAATGAAAACCTGCAGACTGCTGGTTTTCTGTGGCAGTCATTTTCAAAGTGTGGTCTGGGGTCCCACACGGGTCCTTTAGGGGCCTTCTGAAGGGTCCTCAGCAAAATGAGGACATTTGTCTAATTTCACTATAATTTAAAGGCACACAATACAAAATCACAATTGTTGACTTCAGTGAGGACCGTTTAGACTCAACGGACAAAAAGAAAAAAAAATGCATGGAATAAGCATGTAATGTGATGATAGAGTCTACATGGTTCTCATTGTTGCACTGTCTCATTAATGGATTATGTGCTTATTCCACATTTTTGTGTAAGGGTGCACTCTGCAAATTTGTACAGTGCACCTTTAATTCAACAGAAATTGTTACAGCACAAAAATATTAGTTATTCTGACATTATAATCTCATTACCTTGAATCTGTCAATGTCCTAGTAAGAAATTTTAACATTTGAATACCTAACATTAACCAAAATATCTTTTCATATCAGGGTTTCAAGGGAAAAATCACTTCAAATGGGGGATCACAGCTTATTAAGTCAACTTGTGGGACAGGAAAATAAAAAAGGTTAAAACCCCAGTGCTACAGCACAAGACTGGACTCCATTCAGCGACTCTAGCTTTGTATTTTAGGCTTAACTTCAAGATGCCAGCTAAAATGGTATTCATTTTATTTGACCGAAGCCCATACAGAACAGCTCTACATGCCCTTCCCTCTGCAACTGAGACAGTACACAGGCCTACAATTAAACTTTGACACATGATCATTATTTTCATGCAGGAAGTCTGACATTGTGCACAGGCCACAGAGCTAAATAATCCTCTAGGATAGAAAACCATTGGTTCAGCAGTTTGTCTGAATATAGTAAATATGCCTTTTGCAAAAGATAAATTCTACCATGTTCTACTTTACAAATGTAACATGAGGATTTATATCTTTACCACCCAACAAGCCAACTCCCACAGATGAAGTTCATTTTATTTATTTCATCATTTTACATTGAAAAGAAACGGTCAGTTATCCCCAACTGTACTTCCATTCACATACTGTAGCTCTTTATTTCTAGGTGATTAATGCTTATATTCTTACAAAACAAAAAAGATTTCAGACACAATCTGTACACTCCCTCCAAATCACACCCCCTCCCTTCATCCCCTCTATGACAAAAGACGCTAAACATGGGAGCCAAATTTTAGTGCACAGTGTTGAGAACCTGTTCACATACATACAAAATAAACAATCAACAAGTCGCATGTATGTCTGGATTACATGCTTGTATGTGAGTGTCTGGACTCGTCACCTAAGACAATGGGACACATTGAGCAGGTGTGCATTGTAGGTAATACAGAAAAGGCAGGCGATTTGGGGATAAAGTCGACAGAACAGTTTAACTTGACGGACCGCCGCATAGTAGAAAATAAAATCAGGAACTGGTACCGAGCCAACAGTCACCAAAATAATATTAAAAACTGTGGTGTGTACGGGAGGGTGGGATTTCAAGTTTCTTACTCCAGGACGTCCCCACACACAGGAGTAACACGTGACAGACTGACAGTGACGGTGTGCTGTGTTACATAGGAAAATCTGGAAGGGCAACTCATCTCACTGAGATGAACAGAGAGGGGGACTCATTCATTCAAGATCAGAAATCACCACAAAAAAAGGAACGATGCCTTAAAGTGATGGGGCTGAAACTTACAACCCCTCGCCCAAAAATGTGATATAAAGGTCCCGTATTACTCACTTCTCATTTAAACAAAAAAACAAAAGAAAAAAAATCACTACATCGAAGGACAAAAATGTGTTTCACAATCAAATAATGTGTTTTAAATAAATATAGCTCCATTGATATAATTTCTTCAAAAATAACCCTTAAAGAGTAAATTCTCACACAAGAAACAGAGCACTACACCCTGGACCGCCCACACCAAAACTCCACAAATGCAAATATTACCAGAAACCTGTTGGAGAGATTAAGTGCCAGATAAAAACCAAGCAAACCATGACTGACTGGAGGGATTTTATAAACCAGTATCGGGAGCGCCATACAAGACCACGTCCAGTTTTTTTTTTTATATGTCAACTGGAGCCACATCGAAACTTCATGGAAAAAGGGAACAGTTTTTTTTGAAAATACAGTAACTCCAGTCACTTAGGCTAATTTAAACTTTTAGTACATTTTTCATTCAACAGTCAAAACGAATCTGATCTGACTGATTTAAAAAACATGGGTCAAGGAAACTCTTCTAGGAAATAAAAAGCTTAAAAGCCTTTATTTGGCAGCTACTTTATCATAGAACAAGTTAAAATCCCCCCACCCCCTCCCCCAGTGATTCCTGATTAAATATCTATCAATTCATGAAATTTACAAGTCATGTGATATGGCCCCTTTAAAATTGAAAAGACAAACATTAACCCATCCCATAACCCACTTTGACCATTTCAACGTCCTTCAGTCCTTATTGGCAGCACATACACATACATACACAAGCATACATACATACATACTCACACGCGCGCGCACACACACACAATACTGGTAGTGTGATTCAATCAGTGAAATCTATCTGATGCATGTTGTGGTTGGTTGCAGGGGAGCGTGACAGACCGGGAGATGGCCAAGGTGTTCGATGACCGTGAAGATGGCAGCCATGTGCACCAGAGAGGTCAGAAAGGGAGCGATACAGTGAAAAGGTCCGTGTCCCATTGTACCAGCTGAATGACGGTACTGTAGCCCCATGGGTCCCCCGTTTGCACAGACGTCATCAAACCCAGCTGCTGGGTGGAGGAAAAAAGTGGATGACGACAACTGTCCATATTCAACTGTGGTCCAGAGAAGCTTGTCCGGCTTTTCGGTGGGACAACTTTTCCCCTCACATACAAAAACCATAGCAGCAGGTGGAGCTCGAGGGTCTCCCTCCTCGAGAAAAACAAAAATAAACAAAAAACATAATAATAATAATACCTTTCCCCCCCATCATCCAAATCCACATGGAAAGCAAGCTATGGAGAATTACCAGTTCTGGGAAGTGGTAGTTGTCTTTTTGCTTTACTCTCCTTCCCCTCCTCCAGCTCCTCACCCCCTATCACTCATCAACCAATCAAGCAACCAACATTGTCCTCTGTCGTTAGTCTCTTGTCTGCAATTTATTTTCCGTTTTGCACTTTTTGTCCCCGCTCCCCTCCCCCAAGTCTAACC
>OMKZ01031563.1:16362-49109 GCA_900302535.1 Neoniphon sammara
AGGATGCATGTAAAAAAATTTGGGATGCACTACTACTATTTCAATGCCAATGTGAGTGTGACACTTTTAGTACGGACCTATCCAATCTATCACGTTCACTGATCAGTGTAGGCTTGGGCCAATCCATTATTTTGAGGTTTCCGGACAAAATAATTGAGGTTCTCACCATTTGAGAAATAAAGTGTGCCAAAAATGTAGAAAATCAAGACTCTTTTTATTTCTGACATGCTACTCGGGGGTGTTGGTATCAGATAGTAATCTTGTTAAAATCTCCATTTTAGCCCAGTAATGCCTAGATTAATTACCTTTAGATGAGATCAAGTTCATACTCTTGTGGATCTACACATTAGCTTTTCATCTCCCACTTTAAAATTCAAATAAATGAGCAGGCATTGTTTTAGACAACATATATCAATTTAGGCAAGGTTAGACAGGTTTTTCGAAACATTTTCTGCATCACAGAAATGCTGGATACGGTACATACCCTCCTCTCAATGAGTGAACAAGGGGGGTAGTGACATTCGTAGTAGGTGCAGGAGCACTCCTCCTCCTCCACCAGCTCCCCGTTAGCGTTGTAGTAGCGTGTGCGGCTCAGCTCCAGATACTGCTCCTCCATTGGGTCGGCTGGAACCTGCTGGATGGCCAGCCAGTACAGAGACTGCTCTCTGGAGAGGAAGTGAGACATGGCAGGAAGTACTGAGTGTGTGAATACAAATCTCAAGTATTCTGGTCCTGAACTCGACCAGAGTATCTGACTGCAACGTCCAACATTTTACATTTCAGACAGAACTATGAGCACTTACATTTGCATTCCTTCTGGAGAACAGTATATTCTGTATCCATATTCAGTATATTCTCTATCAGTGTGAACATGCCAGACTATTAGAGGCAAAACACAGACAAATGGTACAGTTTGTGACCAAACTGCTTCTTTCCTGCTTGAGCCGTACCATCTTCCCACTGCTCCCTTACTCCCAACTCCAGATACAATAATTTAGCCGAAACCAGAATAAAAAATCTCTTTGCAACCTTTTTATTAGGCAGCTTCTCCTAATGAAGCTTGTTCATGGGAGGCACTGTAGCCTTGTTAAGGCTACAGTGCCTGACCTTCACATACTTTAAAAATGACTCTTTACAAGAAAGTATCTGTGTAGACAACTAGTGAACAAGACTGCCATTAACCATCTTCACTCCTAAATTTTCCAAAACAGGATCGACGGTCAACCATTACAGAGACCCAAGTGAGGAAAATAAAGGGGCAAAACATCAATGTTATCAAGGTGAAACTATTCAAAATTACTCTGTCATATTAAAACCACCTGACCAACACATTTAAAACAACACAAAGTTGGAAACGTCCCCGCACCTTTACATGGGTATCTGCAGAACTTAATTTAAACAGATTATCTTCCAATATAGATCTTTGGCACGCAAGGTTACACGTTTTAAAAAAAACTATGAGCACCGCCACAAGCAGGATGAGAAATGCATTTAGGTAGTTATAGAAAATATTTATTTTCATTCTGCCACTTCACCCAAAAAAATGTCTGTATCTATCGCAATAGGCCCTGGCTTTTTCCCATTTTACATGAGTGGAGCATAATTTATATTGAATTCTTTATTTAGTATTTTGGTCTGAAGTAAGCTGAAATGTGATTCCACTGCAAAGGCATGTTGTTTATTGACCAGATTTTGGCTTTGTTGTAAGTGGCACAATCACACTTGCATCCAGAAATAGACTTACTGTGCTAGTGTATCAACAAGTGCAGGGATACATCACGTCCGGATACTTAAGCCATTAGATCATTCTTACACAAGGCCAGGTTGTGTCTTCGACATGTATGCCATGTTATCAATAGGACAGTAACAGAGGAGAGCAGCTGTGATAAACAGCAGGCCTGTAGGTCTGATGTGGCAGACACAAGAAAACTAAAAGATCTTCTCCGTCTGCACTCATGCCACAGGATATTTACAGAGCATTTCAACTATGTCTGGGAATTTGAATCTAGAGGTTCCTCCCTCTAAGTGACGAGTTGAACATGGAGAGCAAAACCAAGGTGTTGTGACAGAAATACTTCATAGAGATCGATTAAGGCCTGGGACTTTCTACAGGGACTTTCTAGGATATGTCCTGCTTGACCTCACTCATGGTAATTTTGCCTTCGAGCATCCTTACTGTTGTCAGTCAAGCTGCAACAGAGCCATTATTTAACTTTTGATAGTAATGGAGGAACCACATTTAACTGGGTTGTCACACAGAGAAACGTTGTCAGTGTTAAACCAATAATCAAAGTTGATCAAATTCTGTCAAATTCTAAACATTTTAAGACTGTGACAAGGCCCACACACACCCTTACAAATGTTTTCAAGTCAACACATTAACATTTTTCCAAATAATCTGAAGAAGTAACTAGATTTGTCCCTAGCTGTTTTTGGAAAGATAACCTCAGAAGTCACTTAATTTAAGCCCAAGTTGGCAACAGTTTCTGTTTTTAGCCGAGCAAGTGGCACAGTCGGACGTGCCGCCCACACAATCGATGAGGAGACGTCTGGCTGTAGGAGATTTTTATGTTCGCCTCACAAAACAAGCGATTATCAGATGGTAGTATGAGAGTCAATTAATTGCTGCAGTGGCATGTTATCTCATTTTGGCCTCATAAACTTCTATTAGAATGAGGGACTTTAGTGAGTGGAGATACTGAGCCCCCGGACCCTGAATTAATCTGCCAGGCTGTAGAAAACAGTGCCGTCTGTTCGGTTTTCTGATGTAGACACTTGTCTTTAAGGCAGCTGTGGTCCGATAACATCCTGGCCAGTAGCAATAAGTCACCAAATTAATCCAGAACACGGGACAAATAAGTCTGTAAGAGGTGTGTTTATGGCAAAAAATAATCTCATTTATTTTAATAAATATTGTGATTTGACTCAGTTTCAGCACCTTATCTTTCAGTATATTGTTACTTTTTCCAGTGCAATATTTTTCAAAGTACAAGCAGCTACAAAGTCTTATTTTCAATCTGACTGTCTTGCAGTTATTGTGGTCCTTGTTTGAAAATTTCAAATTATTAATTATCTCTGGCAAATGGCTCAGGGGTACAGCTATAACCCCAAGGCAAACTTTGCACAGATTCTCACTTGTCTCTCATCGTCTAGTTTAAAAGCAGTATATCCAAAATGCAGACGATTATCCACTTCTAGGAAATAAAAGGCTGTAATAATGAGACTCAGGAGAGAGACTGGCTTCTCTAAGACTGGCTATATCCTTTCTTTCCTCTTCCCCTACCACTACATTTCCAAAAGATGGTCCATGTAAGGTTTCTCTCTTTCTTTCACACTGGAGTTAGCTGCCATCGTAACTTTTTTAACTTTAACATTTAGCAGATGCGACTGCTCAACCACACGTGTTTGATGGATCACTCCTGAACTTCCAGCCGAACTGAAATTATTCAGTATTTTCAAATAACATAATTATTAACATAACACCACAATGTAGGATTAACTATGATTATTTTGCAGCCCTGCTCTGTAGTATCTGTTACACAAAGCTGACAAAAATAATATTTACAAGGTGATTAATTTAATACTCATCACATGTGAGCATTACCTTACGTCTGCTTTAGTTTTGCTGTTTCCAATTCAGGTGAGAGCAAAGTTTTTTGATGACGCATTCAAAATTGGAACTAATATAAAGTTAAAAAAAATGTATGTGGAAATTTCAGAGGGGGGGGACTTGAAGAGGCTAAAAAATATATCTTGGGGAAAAATAAGTAAGAATCACTGTGGCTGTGTGGAAATAAATACTTACTGGAAATAAATAATTACTAAATATGATAGTTACACCTTTAAAACTTGAGGCTAAAAAGAGAAGAATGTCTCATCTGTCATTAGTTAATGAGCCAGTATAAAAAGGTGGCATTATCCAAAGCAGAAAATGTCCAGTGACGTCAGCAGCAGCTCAACTGTAGCTGCATTAGTACCTCTGCTTGCTGGAAATCTCCTCCGGCTTGGGACTCCAGCCTACTGGCACCAGTCGCAGGTTGTCTAGCCGGTTGTCCACTGTCACGGAGTTGATGTGGATGACTTGAAAACTGGGGGCAATACCTCCTCTGTGCTTCTCCCTACAAAAAGATGCATGTATTCAAATCACCTGTATCTAAGTCCATTTGCAACACAATATGTTAATTCTGGTTAGTTATGCTAATTCCGGATAGTTGATTGTTGACCCATTTAATAAGGTATTATCTGCCATTTATTTTATGGACACAAGGGAGCTCACCATTCTATAAGCATTGGTTTCACAGATAGTACTGTGTAGGACAACAGGAAACAAAAAACAAGTGGGTGACTGCCCATCAAGAACCAGGTTCCAATCCATGCACACAGACACATGACAATTTTTTTCTCATTAATTTGGTAAATTAGAAAATCAAAAGGCACCCAAGTGAATTTTTGTTTCAGATTCATTTCAGGTGCTGTGATGCACAAATCCAGCATATGAAGCTGGTGTTCAAAGCTGGCATTCAGGCAGTTTATAGTTGATGTAGTTTAAACAAAACAAAAAAATAAGATTCTCGCCTGAACATAAATCATTGCACCTATGATGGAGTGACTGGTGGTGGTTAGACATTCTTGCCATGTTTTAGCCCCCTCCCACAACTCCAATCTGCATCAGTTCCCAATAGCACTACACAAATGTGATGCTCTATTGATCCCTGCAGGAAAATTCTCTTCTCCACAGGCAGGTCAGAGGTCAGGATCAGATACTGAGCAGCACCCATGACACCGATGGGGATTCTGTGTCTTGATCACATTTACTGGGCTCTACTGAGATTGATTGTTTTTTTGTTTGTTTGTTTTGTTTTTTTTTTTACAAGTGTGATCAGCCAATCACTGATCCACTTGCCAATTCAAATAATGTATTTTACCCAGTTTCTGCTAATATTGGCAAATCATGCAAAAGAACAAATCAAGCATTAACAGTGAACTTTCAATAAAGCTCTGTGTTTAATAGATTGTTCTTATGACTGCATGACGTAGCTATCCGTGAGTAAATTAATCATAGGTTTTATCCAAACAAAGTAATCACATGTTTACATGTGTTTGATGACAGGTGTTCAGTCACCTATTGCCACTAGCAGCCCATGAGAAGTTTGTTGTTGCAGCAACAGAGGCTCAGCCTCTGTACTACATATTGAACTGTCTCTAATCTTCAATCATAAACTGTGAAATCAAAAACACATCAGAAATGAACTCTCAAGGATATGACTACACTACTTAAGTTCTGCTGCCAGTCACAATCTGTACAATACTTGTAAACAGCATACGCTTGACGGTTATCCTGGTCCAAAAATTCAACCCCCCCCCCAGGTTGGAGCCACTGAAACAATGACTGACTGATCGCTGATGACCTCAAGTATTTAGAGCGCTTATTGGCTGATCATGATGAGTGGTCAATGAATCGTTACATCCCTATCAAGGACACTTATGCATCGCAGATGATTATCAACACAGGGACTTGAACCCGGGTGCTAATATAGAATGGAGCACCCTCCTTACTGTCTGCATCACCCTTGCACCCCACGTATTGAGCCGGTGACTCACCAGAGCAGCTCATGCAACGGCCTTCCAGCCCAGCGGCCCTTGCCAATGTCGAAAGCGTAGGCAAAGATCTTAGCCCCATTGCCATCTGCATCTACCTCCATGCGGGCCTGGAAATGGAATAATGAGACTGTTTAGTGTAAGCTCTCATCATTGTTCTGTACAGCGCAAAAGTAATCATTGTAAAGCTTGTAGTCAACAGGATAAACATCTTCATCTTATCACTAAGTACTAAATCTACACCCTTCTTAACTCATACTAAACATACTAAGGAGATTTATTTTCATCTGAATCCTACTAATTTACCTCAAAGGCATAGTTTTCCACCAGCGGTATGTCCTGTTCATCAATCAGTGTGTACTTTGTCTGAAAAAAAAAAAAAAAGAGAGAATGGACAGGTTAACTGTAGTGTTGTCAATGCATAAAACTATAACCACCACAACTCTTGGAGGAGATGCTACCTTTTTTTCTACTTTTTTGCTTGTTGCTTTATCGGCTTATCGGCATGAGACAAATTTTCATACCAGTTCATAAGTAAAGGAGGAAAGGCCAAAAACCAATTCCTGTTTGGTATGTGTTTAACATCAATTATTAAAACCTTGAAAGCTAGGTTGATTATCAGCCCCAATAGCCTCAAGATGTTGCTGAGACCTCTTTGTATTTACTTAAATCTTTAATCCCATCGTGGATGACATAAGGCTTTCACTGTGGGCAATATATACAATTAAAAGTAAATCCTTGCAACACAACATGCATCTAAAAGAAGATGGCCAAAGAAAAGGGGTTTTAACACAATGCTGGTCTCCCTGTGGACATAAATACTTGTTTTGTTGTTGAAGTGAATTTCTTAAGTCCCCATGACAGAATACTAAATCTGCAAGTCCATCACTGACCCTGGTGCACATGTGTGGCTGCAAAATAACCTGCGGCACAAACCTGCTTTACCTTGGGCATGTGCATAGATTTTGAAGGAAAAGTGACAGTGTACATTTCTCCAACAGCAGTCCAACAAAACGACTGATTAATGCAAACTAGTCCCAGATGAGCAGTATAAGTATGTTCAAATATCACTTCCTTTTTAATCTTGTCTGTATGTGCTAGAGGGAACATAGCATTTTATCGCCACAGAAAAGGTATTTACTTTATAACGCGTTTTGGACCTGATGCTTTGAATCACACAAAAACTTGTCGAGATCCACCTCAGATTTTGCCTTATCTATTCTCAAACCTGAGATCCAAGTCAACACAAATGAATAACGGTGACATTTGGGGGGTCTCTGGGCTACCTGGCTTCATACCCAGTATGCAGGAATTAAAGTGACAAGGCACCAAGACAGAAGCCCTTGGGGGTCCTGTGCCACCCCGGCATGACAGCTGGGAAGATCCTGTCATGGTATCAAGAAGTCAAACCCAGCAATTTGACACTGAATTTCGTCTTGACAGCATCACAAACGGGTGCAAATGTAAACAGTGTGAGATTATATACATTTGTTATATGACTGCTGTCAAGTGCCCAGGAGTATTGTCAGTCAGCAGGTGGGCAACTGATTCACCAAGGCTCAGTCAAGACTGTCAAAGCTTCTTTGCGTCGCTGGGACAAGAACATTTTTACAATATTCAGCTACACTACAACGTAAGGCCGGTATGCGGCGTCAATTACGTAACTTTAACCAAAACCGTGTAAGGGAGGACAAAACAAATTTTTTTCAACCATAGCTGTCAAGCCTGTGCTTTGTCACGTTGCACAAAAGACTCTAAATGGAGCATGGCAATGGCTTCCTCATTAGCTGATACTTCACACACACACACACACACACAGCCAGCCGTCTAGTATCCACATAACACAGCTAGCGTGGCACTGCTAGCTAACTTTACGCCAAGTGCCCGAATGATAAGTTACCAACCGACGTAAAAAATTGAAGGCAACTGAGCCTCTGTTTTGTCCTCTCTATTCCACCAGAGTCAGACACGGGCAGCAAAAGCACAACGACGCGTTATTTGCTTTAACTGCCCTGTTACGTTACTAAAAACGGTTAACGTTAGCCGCTAACCTGCTATGTAGCCTAGCGTTAGCTTCACAGCGATGTGTGTGACTGTGTGGTGGTGGTGGAGGTGCAGAAAACCAGTCCGACTCAGCGCTGCGAGCTCATCTGTCGCGCCGCAGATCATCTAAAATACAACAAAAAATGGTCGTGGTTACATAGTTACCACACCGACAACGAATGTTAACCGTTAAATGCTTTCGTTGCCACCGACTATCTCCGTGAACCATTTTAGGCGCTTTTGTGCTCCCTGCGGGCCCTCCCCTTGTCGCACATGGCAGCCCTCGGATCCAGCTCACCTTCCCGGCCACACGGCCAAGTCGAACAATCCCGAGCTTGAAATCCGTCATTGGGAGGGCGGGTGGTGACAGAGACGAAACGCACAATCCACCTAAGCGGTATTCAGGTTTAAAAGCGGTCGGGGCGGCCCCTCAGCCCCGATGTAATGCCAGTGTGGTTTAAAGGGTTCAATATTTGCCCGATTCCCGTTCTCCCCAGCAGCCTCCGTGACACACCACTGGCGTACTGAACGCCGACCAAGATTTAGGGGGCGGGGCAGGGTACGAGCTAAATATGATCAGCCAGTAGCGATGCAGCTCTTACAATCGACTGCCCAATCACAGACAGCTTTACATTTACGCTTTCTAATACGAGGCGTCCGATCATATCATCCAATGGCCAAACTGGTATTTCGCTGAAGGGCCACCTATTCCGTCAGACGTCATCACACCCTCGTGACCGCTTCCTGTATAGCGCAGTAATCGTCAAAGTCATTTTCGCGCGAAATGTTTGATGGCAGGGCGGGATTAAGGCTGTACACAGACGTAATTCTCAGACTCCTGATGTCAGCCATTGTAGTTCTGTGGCGGGTTTTCAGGGTATGACATTTGACATATACTACCACATGGAATGCTCAGGGTGCAATGATAAATAAAGAGTCACAGAAACTTAAAAATGAGGGGGCTTGCATACACTTATAAATATGCACCACCTTGGTTTAATTATGACTAATGTGGGAGTGAAAATGGTGGTGTTTTGAGATGAGTGCAAATCATTCAATTTATTCTGGCATGGCTGTTACTCTAATTGCTGTAGTTGATGCTCCAATAGACCTTTTTCACAGCAACCATTCCGACATGAAATAGTACATAAACAGAGGTGTTACTAATCACATTAATTAAGGTTCAGTACCTGAATGGAACAGAGCCTTAATTAAATGCCATTAGTAACACCTGTGTTGACCTGCTATTTCATGTCAAAATGGCTGGTGTGAAAAAGGTCTATTCAGTTCAATTCAATTCAAGTCAGCTCAATTCAGTTCATTTCAGTACTATCCAATTGAATTCTATTCAGTTCTTACACCATATGGACCTGTCCAGGGTGTTTCATTGCCCTCAGCCCAGTGCATGCAGGTGTGGAAAATGTATGGATACAGTTCATAAGACTACACAGGAAGTCCATAGTTATAAAATACAATACACTGATGAGCAATAAAAAGTGTCTCCTTAATGTAAAGGTTATAGTAAAGGTATAAGATACGCTGCTGCATCGTGTGTGCAGATTAACCACTGTAACTGCAGCGGTGATGAATAAGATCACATCGGCTATTTTCTGCCTTGTGGCCCCTCAGGGTCTCCATATGTTCAAGTTTGCTTTTCCAAGAGTCTTTTTTAATGTCTAGTGTACCTTTATAATTTCACTCGTGATCTTGTCTCAGTACTACTACTACTAGTAGTACTACTACTAATAATAATAATAATAATAACAACTTTATTTCTATAGAACCTTTCAAGTGCATCACAAAATTTCAGATAAAATCCAAATAAACAAACCCTACCCAGATAAAACAAATGAAGCCAGTAAGACACAGCACAAAGCATTAAAACAATGAAATCAAAGGACCAAGTCAAGGCAAATTGAATAAAGAAAAGAATAACTTCAAGTTTATAATATATACACAAGGTCTAGGGCAGTAAACTACAATAGAACAATGTTAAAATAACAATTACTAAAATGGAGAGTTATGAATAAAATTATGACAAAAATGGAGAAGTATTACCATAACTGTTTCTCACTGGTCAGACTTATTTGCATGACAGTGTTAGTACATTTCATTGTTGTTGTTTTTTTGGTTGTTTTTTGCCTTTTTGTATATTGTGAACTGATTGTCATCTAACACACTGTCAGTATTGATACTTTGCTTCTTTAGGTTTTTCTTTTTACTTACAACACTAGTACCTATAGTAATACTTACTTTACTTTTTTTTTTTAAACCTGTGCAACCTGAAATTAACTTTTTGATTCAAGTTTAATAATTTCTGGTAATTTTGGGTACTTGTGCGGACAGGCTTTGAGTAGCTGAGAATTATGTCAAAAATCAAACCACATCCACCCTCAGCTGACTTGGAGAAGGTCATTCGAATCTTTATTTCCCCTGTCTTACATTTCTACCACTTCCTTTATATGCCTCAATCAGAAGTCCCCAATCAACTCTGTGGCCTGTCCTGCATGCAGGATCATGTCACCAGTAACTTCCCTCTTGTTCTTATACCAGAAAACAAGCAAGTACCAGTGCCGCTTTCTGCTCTAGTGAAATTTCTCTTGTTTAGCTTTGTTTAGCTGTGCAAGAAGAGGCAGATAGGCGGAAAAGATAGTTTCAGATTTGTTGTCACTATCACACAATGCCAATTATGTTGGGTGTGTCTCATATGAGTCTCAAACTTCTTTTTAAAATTGATCCATGCATCAAGGCCATGCTAGCACACACCACATACAGCTTGCACAGAAGAACGACATTTTCTGGTTTTCTATTTGAATGAAGTGTAGCTTTTGAGTGTCTAATTTACACATATATCTGTTTTGTGTATGCTCAAGCCATTGCATCAGTTCCCAGCTCCAAAGTTTTGAATGGGTCTACTGCAACTCAAGATGCAAGGAAATGCAAATGATTTGCAGCAACCTCTTGAGGCTGTTTAGAAAAGTAATCTGCATCAACTGATAGGATGACAAATAGGATGACAAATAACTGTCATGAAAATGAAGCAGGGTGCTGTGGTGGGATATAGTTTCACAAAATAAAAATTTAATCTGATATTTAGTTGTGATTATTATTATTTTTTTTACTGTAAGCTTACATAGTAATTTGTCTTTCTATACTTACCATTACTGGCGAAAGTAGTACTATTGCTATAATGCATTATTGAGTAAGTTTTATTATAAGTCACTAACTAAGAATAATAAAAAAGAGAGTACTTAAAATATACAACAATTAACATGGACAAAATGTACTGAACATTTCAGAAAAGTCAGGTTGGGCCCACTGAAGCAGGAAATATTGTGCATGCAGCCAAAAAGTAGTTGGCACAGACTTGAGCTGAATGCTGAAGGTAGCTGCATCAGCTGCATCAACTCAGTCTACAGAGGGTGGAAGGCATCGTCCATGATGGAGTTTAGTTTGTAACCCATCACCTCTAGTTTCAGCCATACAGCAGAGAAAGCCTTTTTTGTCCGTTTCTCAAGTCTGCTGTCATCCCCGTGTCACAGTTAACCTGCCCAGCACACAATAATAAAGTACAGGCTGCCAGTCACTGCATATTGGTAGAAGGTGTGGAGCAGTCTGTTACACTCATTGGATGACTGGAATCTATTAAAGAAGAACAGTCTGTTTTGTGCATTCATGCTATCAGACCTGCCCAACTGTTTATTGATATTAGTGGGTGAGACCAGTTCGATCGGTTGTTGGTTGCACATCCCCATCAGCCCAATGAATGGTGACAGGTGTCAGAGGTTTCCTGCTCTCTCAGTCTGTTTCTGGTGCTGTTGTCTTACTGTCACTGAACAGCAGGTGGTTCTGTTGGCAGCAGATGACAGAGCTCTCCTCCAGATTCCTACACTCCTCCTCCTTGCCCTGCTACTTCTTTTTCTCTTCCTTTTCCTTTTCTATGAGGTTAAATAAGCTGAAGGCAGCTACATCAGACTACCATTGTTTTAGCACAGCAATACACAGTGATGAATAATTGGCTAGCAAGTCTTTTCCATAAGGATCCCATTTTCTATTGTTATTTTTCTGCTGCTTGTCTTACTTTATGGCCGATAATTTGCAAAGTTAAAACTGCCACAGATGTTCACAGAGCCCAAAGACACAGCAATAAGATGTGTAGCACTTAACAAAGCAACTTGGTGTAAACAGACCCCTAACAAAGCACTTTAACAAGCACAGTCAACACCTAAGTGCAAGGAAATAGGCAGGTGCAGCAAGATCATGAAAGCCTTGTTCTTGGCAAAAGCAAATCTGTGTGGGACAAAGAAACACCATTTAAAAAGAGGAAGTTGATAGTGGAGTAAATACATCCCCAGAGGGAAGCCACATGATGTGCCATTGCCATTCTCAGCAGTGACAAAGAAATGCAAAGAAGGATAGATACCAAGAGCCATATGTATTATATTCAGAAACAGTAACACTTAGATATATTCAATCCGGAGACAAATTTAGTCTTGCGCAATGACAATACACTTGGCTGCATGACCAAGTATTATGTCCCTGGTAGCAGCAACTGAGAGTTAACTTGTTAAAAGCTCAGTATGGAAAACTGCAGAGGTTTGATTGAGGTCAGGACCGTTCATATTCATCTGACAAGAAACATGGAATAAACACACAATTTGATGGTTGCATCTATATGATTCTCACCATCAATTCTCACCACTTTGATCTTTTTGCTTTGTACAGCTCACTCTAACATGGGAAGACAAGGTTTCTGATGCACAAGAAAGATTGAAGCTTAAGTGCCATGATCCAGAACCAAAGACCGAACAGGGAGGTTGGAAAGCCAGGAACATCTCGTTGAAATTACGTGCTGTAGATTTGAAGCCACATCCACCCCCAGATTCTTCAATGAGGCAGGGAGTTGTGGTCAGGGCTTACAGCCAGCACCGAGGCAGCTTCTGAGGGAGCAAAGAGAGCAGCCAGAGGCTCTGGCCTAAAAACAGGGCACCAGTTTAGGTCCAAAGTGTATAAATCTATCTTATGAATCTCGACTTCCATAGAATGTTGTGTTGGTTTCCTATCAAGAAAACAGTCTTCCACACGCACTTGTTCTCATAATATTTGCTTGCCTATGAAAGATTCACTCACACACCATTTAAAAGTCAGTTTTTTAAATGTTCTGTTTTTGTTTTTCAGAACATGGAAAAACAATCTCAGACAACAGATGGTCTATGCCTTGGGCATCAAAGTGAAAGCAGGCACTTAGTTCCGCTTGTTCCCCATCCTCAAGTATCCTAAACTGTTTAAGTTATTTTTAACACTCCTAGTTCTTTCTACTTAGAATCCGAGCTGCCTGATACTTGTTTGCTTAGCAAATGCTTCCTAGTTGTATCCATGAACAAAAATGTATTTCCATTTAACTGGAAACACAATTTATATCCTGGTATTAATGTGGCAAAATCCATCTCTAACTACTGGATTTGGAGGTAGATTGGGCAACTGGATCTGCAATGGGTTTTCAGTGCATTTACACCTGGATTTTTATGTGCTTAAGCTCTATTTGATTGCTGTCTGATTACATAAGACATAAGCTCTAAATGCAGACTGGAGGTGTGGTGATTGTATTTAGATATAAAATAGTTAGTGGTGGAGACAGTGGTGGAAGTGTCAATTAGAGGATTTTCAAACAATTACTATTTTTTTCTTTTAAATTGCCACATCTTTTAAGACGTTGATAGCATTGTAACCCTCAGCCTAAATAGCACAAAATTGTGCTTTGTGTGAGTATGCTGCAAACACTTGAATTTAATTTTCTTTAATGAGCTTAAATCTCCTTCAGTTTTTACAGATGATATACATTTGATAGTGGAGCCATACACTGACTGCACTTCTTGTGAAACATTCAGACTCCTGACCTAAAGTCTATAAAGTAATTTAAGTTTGTAGATTTCAACTAAATCTGACTACAAGAGATCAGGTTTTTCTTCCTGATATTTTGCACAGAAAGGAAACCTATCCTGTAGTTTGTAGAACTGATCAATTGTGTGATTAAGATCAGAAACCAGGAGGAGATTCATGGTTGCAGGCCAACCAGTAGTTGTCATATGGTGGCAGGATCTTTACCAAAACACAGATTTTACTGGGGAATCCACAGACCTGGTGGAAACGAAGGACCAGGCCCATACTAAGGGGGACTAGAGATAACAGGTGCATTAAAATCACTTAAGAGTTGTTACATATGTTGTCTTAATTCACAGTATTCGTTATTTTTCATGCAGGAAAAGCTTTACTGTCTTGCATTTATTTAACAATTGCCTGAGAAGGGCTCGCAATTAAGGATAGGGGAGTGAGATCAAATGAATAGATATATTATAATGGGATTCATCATTTCTCCTTTTTGAATACATTAGGGATGGTTCTGGGGAAGTAGACGTAATATGAGTGATTTCTTTCCATGTTTAGTAGGGAATGTATGAGAAAAGGACCTCATTTTGTGATAATTAGTAATGAATACAGTGATGACTGACATTTTTCTTTATTCAAAGATAAATGTGAGAACCGATCCCTCAGAAGAAAAACCCAAAATTTTGTGGCCCATTTTTTTTGTAAATAAAGTAAATGAAGCAGTTTTGTATAAAAGAAAAAAGGAAGTGCAGAACAAAGTGGAATTTTAGGAAGAGATTGATCTTAAGTAACAGTGGAAAGGGGTGGAGGGTGCTGTGATTCTGTGAATGCATATTTCAGTTTGACATACTGTAACTGAGGGATTATCATCCTATAGCATTGACATCAGTATTATATGTGTGATTATGGAAAGAATGACTATTTCTATAGACTATTTCTCGAGAGCAAAGTTTGTTTTGAATTGCCTCTGTGTATGAAATGTGCTATAAATAAAGCTGCCCTGCCTTGCCTTTTGCCATGTACTAGAATAAATTATCGAAAGGTGTATAGGTCAACAATGGATTCTATTGCAATTTTATAAAAAGCCTGTGGCAGTGGCAGAGGTTTGTGTATTACTGGATATTGACCAGGAAGGAAAGAGGGCTGTGAATTAAGCTGCATGGAGCTGGAGTTTATAAAGGAATTTTCAACCAGATATAACCCTTTATTGAAAAATAAAAATTCAAGTGTAAATCTGGACTTATTCAAAAGTTGTATAAATAGAGAATGGAAGCCTGCAAGGAAATATTGTCCTCTGGAAGCACAGTTTCACTGAAAGTAAAAGTTAATGATATACTTGGATGGGAGAGGATTTGGTGCATCTCTTTTTGCTGACGATGGGGTTTTTTGGAAAAGTGGCAGAAATAGACTAATATCTAACTAGTAAGGTATTAAGAAATTAAATTAAGTTGCAGAATGGGCAAATAAAAGTTGCTTAGAGCTCATGCATCCACCTACACTGCCAGCTCCAGATGTTGGATATTTCCCAAGTTAATCACAGTAACCCCTGTTTTGGCTACTGATGTGAAAAATGAAGAAGCATAGAAAGGACCAACTCAGATTTCTATTTTGAAATTCATCCCAACTCCAAATTCTGATATATATAATCTAAGATTTTTTTTCTTTCAAGTATGAATACAAAAAAAGAAGCAACAATGAATTAAATTTTACCTGAAATTGTGTCTAATCCTGTTATCTACAGTCTGCTACAATTTTCATCAAAATCAGCTCACAACATGAGCCTTTACACTGTAATTTCCCTGTGGGCACTGTGTTTTTTATAATTAACCAAACATTTTTATTCACTGACAGCAGGTCTTTTCCATTATTCCGTAAAACAGGCCTTTTATTGGATAATGGATTCCCCAGGAAGCCATGACAGACCTCACGCTGAAAACCTTGACAGAATAAAAAGTGATTGTTGTTTCTGTCAAATAAGACATTCATTATAGGTTTAGTGTTCGGGGACTGGGTTTTAAATTTCTCTGGTTCAACAAAGACTCCTTCTTCATGTGTGTTAGTGCTTTTCAATTGCTCAGGGTGAGTGAGTTATTCAGTGCCATGGCATAGAGTAACAGTAGAATAACAGTTTTGGCTTGGATGTAACTTTAAAAGTTTTCTCCAGTCCCTGTGAAATCTGTAGCCTCATAGGCCCTGTAAGATCATTTCAATCAATAGTCCTCAACACTGAGAGTTGATCACCTTTTGTAATATACATTTTCTCAATCCAGACGCGGTTCTCTCTGAATTCAGGAGCTTTTCTTTCCACATCAGTCAGACTGTTGCTAAACAGAGCTGTCTATTGGGTGTGGCTCCACCTGGCATATTAATATTATGAAATGGTGTATTTCTCAGACTCACCTAGACTGGAACATCTAACTATGCTCTTTCAAAATGTTCTTGTGGTCTTTGTGGCCAACATAATAAATTTGTATTTCACAATCCTCATTTGAAAAATTACAAAGTCCTTCGGTCAGGAAAGTAAAACACACAAACAAACATGAATAAAACTAGCATATATCTACATACAAATGTCTATGAATGTGAAACTGCTATAATAGCAACAACAAAATATATGGAATGGGAAATAAAAACAAAATGCAGCAATTAAACACAACAACATCCATGTTTCTAATTTGAAGCACCACTTATGTGTGCTCCTTTTCCACATAACAGTATGGCTTGTCTTCAATTAAAATCCTAAATACCATCAACTAAGTTAACCATAGTCAAGCTCATCATGCTCAGTAGTTGGTGAGCTAACTCTTCACATTGCACGCAGTGCTTAAAATGCATTGATCACTGCCAGGCTGTAATCTGCAGCTGTTTGTCCTCTGGAAGAAGTCAGATCCCTTGAAATGTCATAGATCCGACTACATTTTTAATGCAAGTTAAACTTAACTGTTACATTCTATACAGCCTGTTTCAGAAGTGGGTATGTACACTATACATTAATAATACTACTCTTGGTCCCAGGTGAACCCAGAGTCATGTAGTCATGGCTGGAAATAAGACTGCACTGAGTGACTAAAGTTAAAAATGACTAAAAGTAACTAACTGTAAACAGTTTATGTCCTATTTCTATTATTATTATCATTCTTCTTCTTCTTCTTCTTCTTCTTCTTCTTCTTATTATTATTATTATTATTATCATCATCATCATCATCATCACCACCACAATCATCATTATTATTATTATTATTTTTATTAGTAGTAGTAGTAGTAGTAGCAGTAGTAGTATGCCTATTATTAAAATTATGGGCTTATAATTAATTAATCCAAGTGAAAACAGGCTAAAATGGGCCTGACATTATGCATACATTATGGTATCATGATATCATTGTGGTATCATGTTATCCTTTATCATGTAACCTTAATAACCTCGAAATGATTTGTAATGCAATATAAGAGGAAGTCAGCGAATGTAACTGGAAACTATTATTGAACAGCACCCATTGTCCAGATGGCATCAGGTGTGGGGGGTGTCTCTGTTGTAACTGACACTTTTCCCCTGTTTAATGTTTATCTTTGCTGAGGTTGTGTAGTCTCTGTTTACTTTGAGATCTGGAGTCATTGTCGGCTGTGTGCTGCTGTACCGGAGGCCATGAAACTCTGATCATAAAAACTGTGAGCTTACAGTTGGAGCACGAGTCAGACTGAGCACTGATGACTGGCGTGACTTCAAAGGATAAAAACTGTTCACAGGCTCACGCCCTTATCAAACAATTGAAAAGCCTGTGGCCCAAAAGACTTCACGTCACATTCTCTCTGCCATGGCTGCTGATCTGGCTTTTCAGCCCTGACCTCTAGTGTCCGTGTCACTTCCGTGTTCAGCTCACCTGTTACACCTGTGTTACAGCGCTGTAGGTGCGCCTCCTCGTTTCCTGTTGCACCTGTTGCGCTTCATCACTGATACTTTGACTCTGCGCCATGACCGAGGAGCTACAGACGTGTGATTTAACTACACCGGGGGACCCAGACCCTGGAGAGGAGACCCCAGGCACCCCAGGCACCCCGGGCACCCCGGGTACCCCGAAACACCGGGACATGGACTGTGAACAGCCCATTTTTACCGTACTGAGCTGCAGTTTGCAACCGAGCGCCGACATCTCGACGCGGTCTGGTGCCGCTGTCGGTGCCACATCACCGGCGACCACCTCCGACACCGAGTCAGGGATCTTTTCCGGAGAATCCGAGCTCTGTGTGGAGCATGACTCTGAGCTGGACTGGTTTTGCACGTCTGAGCATAAACTTATCTGCTCTCACTGCGCCATCGTAGGCTCCTGCCAGGGACACACCGTCACTCCGCTGGCCACCAGAGTCACCGCAGTCAGGGTGAGTGCGCTCAGATGGATTAAACTCAAATTAATTTATTCATGCCAGCCATAATAAAGTCTTAAATCCCCTCCTACTACTACCGTCTTGACTGCGCTGTGCCATCATATTGGTAGTTTCAAATTCTGGGAAATTTACTCAAGCAGGTGCAAGGTAAACAATGCTTCCATTTACCCAAGACTGCCTGCAGGGCTGAAAATAGTCAAGGTTGTTAGGGCAGTGTTTTCAAAATAAGAGTCCTCGAGACTCTTCCAGGGGGTCCTCAGAAAAAGTGAAGGCAAGTCACTATGATTTAATTAATCAGAAATTGTTAGCACACACTTCAGCATTAGAGATTATTTTAACATTATGTTTTGATTTCATCACTTTGAATCTATTTGTCAGTGTTTAAGTATGACATATTCGACATCTAAACAGATGGGGGTTCAAAGTGTGAAAATGTTTAGAAACCACTGAGTTTGACTACTAAGACTCCAGTAGGGTTATTTAGGGTTTTTCATTCTTTTTGTATTTATGTGTGTTTAAATTTTAAGAATGTTTATTCTTATTTTACCTCACTCAAAATCATAGCAGCAATCCATCTGTGTTTACTATATCACAAGTTTCATTTATGAGAGATTCTGTTTGCAAAACAGTAAAAAATGCATTTTTAGGATTTTGAGCCAGTCCATGCATTGAGCAAGGTAGCCATTATAAATTGATAAACACAGGATTTGACTGTGATGAAACTGTATTCCTGTGTGATAAGGGTGTATATGTTCAGGTGTGTCTGTAAAATATCTAATACTTATTTGGGTGTGCCTCACTGTGCAAGTACCACAGTGGTTTTTCTTACTCTTTCCTCACCATGGAACTTGAGAGGACAGGATTTTCAAGTTGCATTTCAAGCTGATGATGTTTTGATCTCATGATGTGTCTAGCCAAGAATCACACTGTGTGTGTGTGTGTGTGTGTGTGTGTGTGTTCTAGGCCCTTTCCGTCAGAAGACACAGCTCTGAATGAGGATGATGTCTATCGAAGCCTTGAGGAACTCGCAGAGTAAGTATGCATTACACCTGGCTCATGGTTGATTGAGCACACACACACACACATACAAACAAGACCAATACAGGACTTTTGGGGGCAATACCAATATTGTTATTTCTGAGTAAAACACTTGCAAAAATGATATATTGGTCGATATTCTCTATATTTATGTACATTTCTATTCAAGAAAACACACATTTGTTGCAAAGAGTCCAATATGGTTGTAATAAAAACATCGGAGGCTTGATATTTTACAGCTGAACAATAAACTTCTTGCTACAATCTGCACCGCCATCTGCTCCGCTGTGATACACTCCTGTCTGCTGGACAAACGATTTAATAACACTGTTTTTAAATGATATGAAGTGATTTTTACTGCAAGAATAAAAAACACACTGCAAGTCTTTTTGCATATCAGCACATATGCATATACACCGATATCGATAGATCTGCAGTGCTAATATTAGACAGTAATAACAGCCAGATGATATATCAGTCATGCTCTAACATGAACACACATACATGCACACACACACACAAACACACACACCATGCTCACACCTCGTGAGATGCTCTGTAGTGAACTCTGACAGCTAGTTTTGCCACTTTTCCTCAAACTGTCTGTTTACATAAGCGCCTAGCCCTCTGTCACTCTGCCCGTTGCCATGGCGACACCGGCTGCGCTCTGGCTTCCAGCCTGGCCGCCTCGCTGCCTCCCCTTTCCGACTGCCTCGCCGACTGGCTAGGTGTCTGGCTCCCTGGTTTGGTCGGTGGGAGGTTGGTGGGTGTGAAAGAGAGTCAGAGGGCTCAGAGTTGGCAGCGGCTCCGGTGGTGACAGCACCCGCTCCTCTCTGATTAATGGAGAATAATTAGGTGCCGCTCTGAGATAGGTGTCATTCATCATGGAAAGCGAGAAAGAGAGAAAGGGGAGCATGCAAGCTATAGATATATGCCCGCTGAATACATGATTGTGGTGCTCTCTGAGGGATGAGGAATGTGCTCTTGCTAGAGGAGAGGAGTGCCAGCCAAGCAGGCTAATGCTGGATTAGAGTGCAGCTTAGCCCTACATGCAGCCCTGCCAGCTTGCAACATGGGCCTTTACCTTAAAATGTGGCTTGAAAACACTGAGTATAGCATGCAGAGTGCTATAGAGTACACTTGGGCACAAAAAGAAAGCACCGAGGCTCCTTTTTAATTTAGCTTAGATTCATTGCATGTTGCACGGGCTTGTGGCTGTCACCTTATTTCAAACCTCTGACCTGTGATCTCTCTTCAGTCCAGTAACAGATTTTGGCCTCTATTTCCATGGCAGCTGCTTTGATCAGCTTGAAGCTCGAGTTAATCTGTTTTCCGAAACGGCCAGTGTTGTCGTGACACGGTGCACTTTGTCTGACCTATAGGTGCAGAGGGCCGGGTCTTATTGAATTAATCAAGCCGCACTGCAGCACCGCCACTCTTGACCTTTTCAGAGAACATGTATGCATTTTATTCTCATCAGCGGACAAGACGCATAATTGATTCATCAGCGGGTCCTGCGCCTAATGCAGTCGGACACACTTAAGCTACCAATAACCCTGCACTCAAAGACTTATTAATTAGCCTGAAATATTGATGCAGGGATGATTTACGATGAGTGCATGGCTGAATTGTGACACTGAGGCAAAGGGCAATGAAGAGTAGATAGAGTATATATTTCAAGATGAGAGTAGATATTTTTGTTAAAGTTGCTGTAGGTTACGTGGCATTTCCAGAGCCAACAGCATGGGAAGGAGTGTTGCATATCTGAGGGATTATTCATGTTTGACTGTAGTTTATTTTAGAGGTTGAGTGGAGGTCACTTACCTTGCAAGACAATTTCCATATTTACAGTATCACGTCAGAGGAATTCATGTCAAGAGAGCTGGATTGAAGCCTTAAGCTGTCAGCGTGAGCTCACCTGGAAACGATCGCAAAATTAATGTAATAAATCCTATGATAGAGGCGTGTGTGAGGCATGCCGCCATTTGCATTCTGCCACGCCGCGTTTGTTTGTGGGTGTGTCTGTGTGAGGCAGAGGAAAGTCTCTACCTAATTGAGGTCTCCCGGGTTAATACGGTGAACCTGGGCCCTGCTTCCTCCCTCCGGCTGTGTAATGTCAAGTCTTCAAATTGCTTAACTCTTGAGTCCTCCCGGGCTGGAATGACTCCATCCTGGAGTTGACAAAGCATGAAATCGGGGTGGATCGGGCACAGTGGCCAAGGGACTTTTTCCTCAGTGAAAGACACACATAGATTTCCATTCCGGAGCAAATAGTGTCACAAACCCTTTATGTCACACTTCTGCAGTTTATTTTGCTCCATTAATCCCTTGGGCAGGTTGACAAGAAAAGTCAATAGCTTGAAAATGGATGGGGCTAAGTTAAGGTGTTAGTTACAGTAAGGTGTTTATTTACAGGTGTTTCTAATTTTGTAATTTTACCATGCATTAAAACTTTATTTGGTCAGATAATCTCATTGAGTTTTAGATATTTTTAGACAGAGATGACCAATAAGCACCATCACTGAGAGAGATGTATGTTTGCACAGTATGCAACACTGCTTAGTGCAGAGTGAAAACTAAAAACCAATGCAAAATTGATGTGTAAGGTTATTAAGAATGATGACAAGTAAAAAAAATGCACGTTTGATTTGATGCAAGAATAAGTAACCATGTTAAAATATTGATGGGTTACATATATTATTTACACTCAGAGGATAACACTGGGTGTTAATTTTAAAGCCATTTATTTCCAGTGTGATCTCTGGTGGAAAACAAATAGCACATAAAGGTCACCAGCATATAAACATATTAATGCAGTTACTGTACATAAGGACACAAGAGCATTTGCTGCTCATAAAACATACATGCAAACAAAGATGCACATACAGCCATATTGAGCCGTAATCAAGCAAAATGCAAACATATATTACTGTGCATACATAATGCACATGTAACAATCTGATGCTGCAACAATGCATACAGCAAAATCATGTTCAGTATATTTGACCATCATGTGATTTTGAACATTTCAAGATCCCTGCGGCCTGTATTATACTATCCTAGCTGATAAGCAAAATGGAGATAATGTCGATTTTATCCATCTGTATGGTTGAAAAAAAAAGATCTTCTGGACTGTCTATTTGATAGTCCAGAAGATCTTTTTTCAATCTTTTTTTTTTAATCTTTTCCATTATCTTTAAGCCCAGATAGCACTATCACACTTTGACATCACAGCTCAGTCACACCCAACACTATTTTCTTCTGTCTGTGTATGCTATGGAAAATCAGCATGGAGGTTATGAGGTGTACACTTTGTGAAATTGAAAGGAGTGTCCAGGTGTCCATGTTTGTCTCTGCACTAGCAGTTACAGTAAAACTCCAATGACAGGAAAAAAAAATCAGTTGAATAAGATTTTGTCTAACCATTTCAGCCTCACCTGTTTATTATTCATATACTAAAATTAGGTTTAGTAAATGAAATGTCAGTTCCATAGCCTTTCTACCTGTTAAAAGAACAGCTTCTACAATTTCTCTATTTGGCTGAAGAAAAAACAGCTCATTCCCTCTGAAAAATCGTTTAATTCATCCAGTGTGCTAGCTCCAGTCTTGTGTTTTCACCTAATCAAGCTATCTAAGGCAGTGATGTTCAAACTGGGGTCCAGGGACCACCAGGGTTCCTCAAAAGGGTTGCAGAGGATCCCCATCAGTAGGAGAAATAGATTAATTTGACCTGTATGACATTTTCTCGAAGTTAGACCAACAGGGGAATGTGTACGGATGGCCATTTTGATTGTAATTAATGGTTATCCTCAGTTGATTGTAGTTTTGCTAAACCAGCTTTCTCTATCACTACCTTTAACAACAAATATCTTCTCAGAGGATATTCCTTTGAAAAAAAAAAAAAAAACTTAAATGTAAGCCTGTGGTTTATTGTGCGTCTGTTTTGGGGATCTTTGACCAGGAAACATTAGGGAACCCCTGATCTAAGGGAAATACATCCATTTTTATGTAACTACTTCCGTAGTTGGCGGTTGGGAATCACACATAGGTCCCTTTGTGTTTGGGCCCACTGTTTATCCCATGGACAACGTGAGATGGTAATACAGATTCTTACATCTTTAAGATATGTATAAAATATGCGTTTTATGTTCGTTGACTAACACAACTAAAGTCCCCTGGCTTTGATTTTGGCTGTAGCCTTTACTCACAACTGATAATCAGAGAGCAGAAAAGTCACTGTGCAGCCTTGTGATGATGGTGTTATGACCTAGTCCCATTGACAGCATCACAGTTTTAACTTCTCAGCCTCACACATGCAGAGTGACAGCGCTAGCATGAAGTCACAGAGCAATGCCAGAGCCCCTCGCACAGTATATCAGAGCACTAAGAAAAAACAATCGCAGCATGAAAAACATTATGTTATTTTATTAGAAACCAGTAAGCCGGCCAGGCCTTGGGGGACGTTCAGTAGCTGTGACATGGTGAATCATAACCTCCTTCTTCCTCTGTCGTAATTTTGCCTATGTCAGTGAGGGCTACAGAGGCGGCAGGGGCTACGGGGCCCGTTGCACGCAAACACACTGGGCGTCCTCTGGCCTGTCACTGTGTAATCAGACAGAAAATTAGATCCCATTCACTAGTCCTCAGGACTCAACTCCCACTCTCTATCTCACTGAAGCTCAAAGGCACATAAATGTGTACATGTATGAACAGATACAGAGATGGGGCATGTGCACGCACACAGACAAACATGCACACTCACACACTGAGATACACACACACACACACACATACACACATGCACTAAGAAAGAAAACATTTGAATAATTTATTTATGTAAACATAAGCCCAAGGGACGAAGGGACATAAATAGTAAAGTTGCAGTCTGACATTTTTATAAGACTGGCCAGATAGATGTCCCTCTTTTGGTCTCTTCATCTTCCTCTATTAGTATGTGAACACACACACACACACGTACGTACGCACACACACACACACACACACACACACACACAAAACCTACAGGCATATTTAGAGTTATATTCCATAAACTAATTTACTCCATTTCAAAACAAGCTCATGATTATGGTAATTTGCAGCCTGTGTTTGCCCTGTGAAACCAAAGGCTGCAGCCTAAGCCTAAGGAACCTCGTAAGTAGGACAGGCCATCACTGATCTGCAATTATTTCATCTGTTAAATGTCAAAAATGATGATGAATGCACAAGTTAC
This sequence comes from Neoniphon sammara, assembly GCA_900302535.1. NCBI lineage: Eukaryota > Metazoa > Chordata > Actinopteri > Holocentriformes > Holocentridae > Neoniphon > Neoniphon sammara. The sequence continues at coordinate 40,538 of OMKZ01031563.1, forward strand.
TAGAGTCAAAATAAGGTCATTTAATTATTTAGTCTGATCAGCAGCCAAAACTCCCAAAGATTTCATTTTATAACGATAAGTAACAAAGAAAACCAAGCAAATCTTTGCATTTATGAAGCTGTATCCCACAAATTTTCTGCATTATTACTTGATAAATGACTAAATTGAATACTCAATTCTCAAAATTAGAATTGATTAATCATTATTGAGTAGTCATTTATTATTGTTCAGTCGATTATCAACTAAATGATTAGTGCTGAATGGTTTCAGCACTAGAGATAAGAAGAGATGATAAAAAAAAATAGCCAATAATGAAATGTGACTTTGGGATCAATAGATATAGACAATAAAAAAGTGCCAATCTGGAAACGGGCAGTGGCATAAATGACATCACCAGTCAAGAGGATACTTACTCTTGACTGTGATAAGCAATCACTCTTGTCAGTGCAATTTTGGGATCAATATGTGTCGACAGTATAAAAGAGCCAATTAGGAAAAGTGCAGGTTCATAAATGAAATCAGTCAATCAATCAATCAGTCAGTCAATCATTCAATCAATCAGTCCTCTATTTGTAGCACAGTTCATGCAGGCTTGCAGCTCAAAGTGCTTTACAATGAAAAATTACAATATAAAAGTATGAGGGGAAAACACTTTAAAAGTAGCAATTATAAATTAACAAAACTTTATTTGTTTAAGTTTATTCATTTATTTTCCCCTGAGTTCAACACGGCTTCACTCACGTCAGTATAACTCTGGATCCAACAGGTAGAAACAATTAAACATGTCAGTTTAACTTGGGGAACAGTAAGATGATCAAAACAAAGCCAATCAGGGAGGGGCTTAAATGACATCACCAATCAGTTCAGAATCAGAATCAGAATACTTCATTGATCCCTGTGGGGAAATTGAGTAATTGAAACTCTGAGTTGGAAACTTGTCATTCCTGAGATTGATAAACTATCACTCATGTCAGTGTAACTAGGGATCAGAGGATATAGATCACTAAAAGCAGGACAAAAGACCGATGAACCAATTGACAATGAAAAAAAAAACAAATGGGAAAGAGGGAGTGGCTTAAATGAGAGGACTAAATTATTTAAAACAACAACAGCAACAAAAACTCCAGAGTACAATGAGATATTGCTCCTATCAGTGGAACTTCAGGATCAATAGATAAAATGTGAACAATCAAAAACAGTCAATCAGGAAAGGGGGAGGGGCTTCTATGTCAAAGCCAGTCGATAGGAAACTGTGAATACAGCAAGTTATCACTCATGTCACATCAGTCTATTATCAGATTTATATAGATTGAACACCTATGCTTACAATATACTTGTTTTTCAAGAGATATGGACTTTTTATTGTCATGTAACAACATTTTTGCACAATATATGTACAGCATTTTGGAATAAAAATCTCAGATTTCAACATCTCCTCCATGTTCTCTGGATCATGCTCCTCTTAGATCTCCATGTAGGTCATACTCAAATCACTGAACTTCCCCTCACTCATCTGTTAATTGTCTCTGAGGAGAACAAAGGGAGAACATCTTTTCCCAAAACTTTTCCTCCCATGCAGCTCAGCAGTCTCTGTGGGATTTGGCGCTCATGTGACGGGACAGCGCTGGCTGACAGTCGTCCTCCCACACAGCCTTGTCAGTATTCAGCATGAGACTCTCTCCTTAATGAAGGAAGAAGCACATTGAGAGTGAACCAAGCCACCTCAATTAAAACTTCAAACAGCCCACACACGAGCATAAGGACAATGCTGAATATTTGATTGAGGCCAGTGCTCTCTTCTCCTCCCCCATCATTTTTTTATCCCCTATTCATGCAGAAGCAAGAATATTTCAATATGATGGCAAACACAAAACCTCACATGCAGCCAAACCACAATAATGAAAATTACACCATGTTATTGTGTTAACCTGAAACTTCCGCTAGTGCCCTTCACACAGAGTGGAAGTCACTGATATATAATATACTCTGGATGGCTAACATAATAATTAAATGACCGAGACAATTGAAGCTGCCGGAAATGGGTCAGCGGCCATGTTAGTTTTCCCAAACGAAGCGACAAGATGTGCAGCAATCTGTAGATGATGGAGATATTAAAAGAAAAGCTGATATTCATGTTTATTGATAAGTCATTAGTGTAGGCTATAATTTAGATAGTCTTAGGGGTAATGCTGTAAAACAATAAGAATGGTATTCATTCATTCACTCATTTGTAAACAGCCTAAGGCAACTTTAACCAGCTTTCTAATGGCTACTGAGCTGTTGCATTAAGATATTTTAAACCAGATGTCGCACATACTAGCGATCATCTATCAATATTTATATCATTACATAAAGGTTGCAGATTGAATATTTTGTTGCCAATTTTGTCAGATAGCATAGCAACAAATTAGCAGCTAAGCCAACAGCCAATGATCTGTCTGTAAAGCTAATGCAAGCTAAAAGGGAGCAGTCTGTTCATTGTTGTACAAATACAATGTGCTTTTGTTCTGATTGTGTGTAACGACAGGAAGTGTTAACCTCTCTGTTAATAACGGTAAATGAGAAATCGCACTTCTTATTTTTTTTTCCCTCCAGTGAGGCTCATACTGGACAGACTGTATTTATCATGAATGGGAAATCATTTAAACTGCAAGTGAGGCTGACATGCTAGAGATTACAGATTTAATTACTGTAGCGCCTCTATTATAATGTTGCATGCATTGTAAAGAATATAAATAGAAGTGACAAGCCTTTAAATGTATGAATGAGTTGGCATAGGCTCTATTGTCCTTAAGGGTATGATACATGTGCAGTTTGAGGCAGTAGAGACTGGCAATTCTGAAATTTGCAGCCGACTCTTAATTAACTACATTGGTAGAGGCCCATTTCCCAATGCCCAGTCCTGCCGAGGTATCTCCACTGCCTCACTAAGCTGCCCGTGAAATAATTGCTTTTACAGAACAGAGGGAGATTGCAGGGAGCTCCCAGAGCTTAAGGAACTCCCCCAGATATCATTCTGCTCCACAGTCAGTGTCGGCGCTCTGCTGGCTGCTCTCCTAATTAAAGGTCAGTTAGCTAGCTGGGTGCCAAACCAACATAAACACGTTAAAGGGAAATACCTCTCAATAATGCAACTCAATCAAGGTTTGCGAACATGAGCTAGTTTCTCTCGTGACGGGAACACCAATCTCACTCTTTTGCAGTATTTATGAAGCACAATGATTACGTATCTGGCTGGTTCGATTATTCAATACCTTTCAACTGTGAATTTACCTAAGCCACATTACCCCTCATGCCAGAGTAAAAAGATTCATCGTTTTGACTGAAATTGCATTTATTTGAGGCTTTTTATCTAACCTGTGTGCCTGCATGTCTGTCTGTGCATCTGTTTTCCCCAGTGAGCATGACTTGGGTGAGGATGACATCTATGATTGTGTCCCATGTGAGGATGATGGAGACGACATCTACGAGGACATCATTAAGGTGGAAGTACGACAACCCATGGTAAGAACATTTTTGTCTCTGTCATCTTTTCATCCCCCTTTTTATTGCTTTGTTTGTGTGTTCTGTATTCTTTGTTTTAATATTAGCAGTGACCAGTTTGGTCATTCATTTAACAACCAATCAAGCATTTCAGGTATGGAATCCAAGAAGATACCATACTAACATATACACACAAACATATTTCCATCCACTCTTAAATTCCTCTCCATTATTATCCATTTACTATATCTGTGTGTGAGTGTCCTTATTCTTGTGTGTTTCCATTACCTCTGGGTGAGCTGTATTTGCATGATGACAATGTCCTTTCCTAACCTCTGATGAATCTTACTTCTGACTTCGACCACTTTGCCTTTCTCATGCTGCAGATCAGATACATGCAGGTGAGTGCCGCTGTGTTTGTGACTCACCACACCCTGTCAGCTAACTCCCTCTGCCACTTCATCTGAAACTTACTCATAGCGTCCCAAGAGAACGGCCAGCCAATTAGATCAATGACTCCCGGGAGCAGAGACCCCATCTGGCTCAGAGTCTGACTCAGGGGCCTTCGGAGACAATGTGACATCAGAGTGGGGTGACAGCAGTGTTAGCTTACATCAACTAAAACAACCAGACACCCGAATGAACCGCAGACCTTGAGATAATTAGCCAATATCCAGTCCTGTCTAATGCTGCTGGTTCTCATTGGTTGATTGTGCGCTGAATCAGAGCTTGGGCTTGTCTTGCATCTTGCACTTATTATCCACATTTATTTCATCCCCACCTATTATCAGACCTGATTAGTTACAGTCCCCACTAAAGCTGCTCCCAGTCTCTAACCACATAGGGCTGGGCGATAAATAGATCTATTGATATTGCATCAGTGTCGTAATATGAGAGTTTATATCGACTTGAATTTTGGACATTGTAATATTGTGTTATGATATATCTTTTGCCTTTTCCTGCTTTTAAAGACTGCATTAAGAAAAGGGATGCAGTTTGGTCATATCCCTATTTCTAATAATTGTTTATAAAAAAAACTCTGGTGTGAAAATGTGTTATGAAAACACCAATAGTCATCTGTACAGTATCGTCACAGCGTTGATATTTGATATGAATGATATTCAGAAATATTGTGATATTTTATTTTGTCCTTATTGCACAGCCCGACCACCGAAGTATAGACTCTTGATGTAGAGATGCTTGTGTATGTGCGAGTGTGTTTGTGAGACACTCACACTCACTTGCTCATGCATTGTATTACGATATCATTCTTTCGAATGATCAACAGATCTGAATACACTCACACTTAGTCAGACATCATCTCCCATGAGTAACACTCCATGTGGCTCAGTTGTTTGTTTTCTTTCCCCCACCCTTCCCCCTCGCTTACAAAGTGCCTGCTTGCTTAGCTAACTTAACAACTCCTGATGCATCAACATATGTCTTGGTCAGCCAGCCAGCCAGCCAGCACCCCAGGCCCCAGATGTTTGCACACATAGACACACACTCAAACACACATACACACACATAAAGGCTCACAAACACACTTATGCACTCACACACTGCCCTTCTCTCTAAAGCCAATGTCACCACTGCCTCACATTACACGATCAGTGCCAATAATTGCAGTCAGTCAGGGTGAACATACTCCTCTGGATCAAGTTGATTTGGAAATCGGTTTGCTTTAATTAACCACGCTTGTTTAAATAACGTTTCTGGGGCAGGGTCCAAGAGCACTTTACCTCTGGTTTTCACTTAGACCCATAATCAGAGTGTCTTATTTTTACTATTAATCTCTGGAGACAATTTTAATTTCCCAGTTTATGCTGTCACATTGTGTCTGCGTTGCCACACATTTACATAAAATGCAGCACTGGCATTGAATCTCAAGCTTGGTTTTTCTAAAGATAATATTTACATGCAAAAACCAAAAACACCAAGTACCAGAGGGCCATTAAATATGTACAAGTATGGTACGAATTAAGAAGAGCGAGATTATCAGTGACCCAAAACCATGCGGTATAATTAGTTCCAGGCCTAACTCATCTTATGTCATATTTATAGAAAATGGGCATGACGGAAGATGACAAGAGAAATTGCTGCTTAGTGGAGATCCAGGAGACTGAGGCAAAGTACTACAAGACTTTGGAGGACATTGAGAAGGTGAGTAGGAGAATGTGTTTGTGTGTACTAGCGCGTGCATATTGATGTGCAATTCTGTGTGTTCATGCATAATGTGTGCATGAATAGGTGTGTAAGTTTGCGTTTAAGTTTAAGTTTGTGCAGAAGTGCCATGCATGTCTGTGGATATGAATGGGTGGAGGTACATGGCAATGAGCTGACTGCGTTGTTGGTGTCTCAGGCCTGCGGGAAGGGGCACAGCATGGAAATGTCAGCTATCGGCAGATTCATTGGGGAGCACAAATGTCAGAGGAGCTGATCGATACGGTTATTATTGGCTTGGTCTCACACCAGGGACACTGATCCCTGGGGCTTTATGTGTAGACACATGTTCACAGACACAAGGACGTGTACATATATGCACATGCACACGCACACACGTGCAGAAAATCAGTGTGCTTCCCTGTGTAAAGCAACAAATTCTGTCTAAACAAACATATGTATATGCAGCTGCAAAACACAGACACACACCCAGCTCGCTGAGCCTGATAATGAACCGGTGTTTAGCTCAGTGATGCTAACACCTCAGTTTCTGTATGTTGACAAAGATATTCTCAATTTGATGGATGGCCAGAAATCATCTGCTCCACTAATTTCATTAAAACTAAACTATTATGTTTGCTGCGCCAGACCAACAAGAGATTATACGAGAATAACCTTCTATGATCAGAGGACTCGTTAAGCTTAATTGAGTTGGGGTTAATAAAGCCTATCATCTCTTCATTGCTTCTTAGTTGATCTATTTGTTATCATTACGATGATGGAATGTGACAAGCATAAAACAACATTAGTGAAACAACAGGCAAGTTTCTCCTCTGTAAGCATTAGTGCAGCTCACACTGGCAGCTGTATGTATTCACGGCATAGACAGTGTCACGGTGTGTGAAATCACAGCTGCACGCATCCAGTAAACAGCAGTGTGCTTCCCTTCATCTTTTACAGTGTGCCCTGTTATTATTGATTTTCTGTGTTGCCTCAGTTAATGACTTTCAATTGTGCTGTCCTTCAAAAAAAAAAAAAATCTGCTAATAGTTGCATTTGGCTGAGCCTTATTTTTTTCAGTGGCATTGAGCTGTATCAATACATTTTTGACCTGAAAAATTGACAACAAGAAAGAAAGAGAAAGAAAGAAAATGCTATTTGAGCAAATAAGATTGCGATATCCTCTCTTAAGAGACAAATTTTCACTAAACTCTCTTTTGATTATTTTGAAGAACTACATGATCCCCCTGAAGCAAGTTTTAAGTCCGCAAGACATGGAGGCTATCTTTGTCAACCTTGAGGTGAGTGACTGCTCGAGCAAAGAAAAGGATTTATATACGCCTGGATGTGTGGACTAACCAAGTGAAAAATTGCATAGGTGTATGCATGGCTGTAAGAATGACAGGCTATATTTAAGTACATACGAAGAAATAAAGAAACATGCATGGATGGATAGATAGATGTGGTGAGGTGCGGTGGTAGACAGGTGGATAGTATGAGACAGACTTTAGATAGTGGATAAATGTATTGGATTCTTAATGCTTGTTGTGATGTCTTACTAGGATGTGATCAAAGTCCACTTTGCCCTCCTGAGAGCTATCGACCTGAACATGGTCAGTGGAGGAAACGGCCTAGGGAAGATCTTCCTCGATTTCAAGGAAAGGTTAGTACCCTGCATGTGTTTTCTTTTGGTCTGGCCTGTGTTGTGTGTGTATATTGAGTGTGCCAGTGCATGCTTTATGTGAGAGATTCGGTATTCCCGTCACTCTCATAAATGCACGGGGCTGCATCAAGGTTCAGCATCCCGTGGTAAGACAGAAGATAGATAGGCGTTCAAGGAATTAGTCAATTAAAACAAGGCATGTTAGAGGAGAAAAGCAGAGAGGAGACTGTGCCCCACCAGTCAAACGATCTATGCAAATCCACTGAGAGTCATGCCATGGAAAACTCATTTGATGAGACACAAACAGGATTTCATTGTCTCAGTTTTCCCCTCCATACAAGCGTCTTTCCCCTTTATCAACCACATCGTTTTTCTTCAATAGTTTCTTTTGTCACAGTTTCCTCCTCTCAGCTTTTGTTAAACTCCTAGTATTCTGCAGAATGTCTCAGTTTCCAATGTCAAACACTGAACTCAAGCTTGGCAAAGAGAGATAAACCTCACGTTGGCTCTCCAGCAGCCTGGTTTCATTCTCCCTCAGCAGTGGAGTCTTTTCTTCTGGCTGCAGATTAGAAACTGCCATGAGCAGGGAGGGAGTGCTGAAGTTTTATTGGTAAACAGGGTTTTCTCTATGATGGAACTGCACGAGTATCTTCTCCAGCTGCAGCGCAATGCGTGTGGATAATTTGCATGCCTAAGGGGAGCAGTGATTTGCTTCCCTACTGTGCCGAGCGCCGCTGTTTCATAGGTAATGGTAATGATGGTGATGATAGGTTTTGGCCTCAGTCATGATCCCATACACGGTCATGGATATGCCGCTCTCCTGGAATGATAAAGCCATTATTTAGAGCAGCGGGAGTGAGTCATGCATTTATGTGCATGTATGTTTCTCTGTGTGTGTGTGTGTGTGTGTGTGTGTGTGTGTGTGCGCACGTACAGTATATGGATCTAAGTGTATCTTGTGTTTGTGTGTACCTGTTCCTGCACATCTTTGCTCATACTGTGTTACTGTGCGCACGGGTCCACATATCCTGCATCTCTCTCTCTCTCTCTCTCTCTCTCTCTCTCTCTCTCTCCCTCTCTCTCTCTCTTCTTGTCTTGCTGTGTTTTATCTGGGGCTCTGTTTCTCTCTCCCCAGTCAGCCTGCCTTTCCCAGAAAACTACTGAGGTGAAACAGATACGGGCCTAATTGGGGTGTTACAATCACACACGTGCATGCTCTCTCTCACACACACACACACACACACACACACACACACACACATG
>OMKZ01031568.1:5064-20023 GCA_900302535.1 Neoniphon sammara
GGTATAGGGAGGGTGCTGGGTAGACCGGAGGAGCAGGGCCAGGCGGTCGCGCTGTCTGGAGGTGAGGGGGAGGGTGCTCTCCTCGAGGTCTGTAAGGCCTGACACAGACAAAGTAACAAAGAGGGAGGGACGTGGTCAGTTGTTAGATTGACATATTACATTACGATAAAAAAAATTAATAGAAAACCTACCTGTCCCAATGTCTGGCTCCACCTCTGTGACTGTGGTGGGGCCGTGACTGGTGACCTGACGAGTCAAGGAGACAGTTGCTTGTTTAGCCGTTGAATGCCTTTCTTTCACATTCAACTAATATCCTGCAACAACCTCAACTAAACCTCTTCAGTGTCTCCCACAGGTTTGAAATATACTTGTGGGCACTACAGTAGGTTTACTATATCTGTTAGATTACTATTACATCTGAACTGCTATGATCTGAAATATTTAAGTGGCATCTTAAATACTATGCACAAACAAGATAATCACTAAAATGTTTCTAAATATAGTTGGGCGGCCCAAGTATAGCCAATGTGTGAGAAACAAAGCTTTTACCTGAGGGATGAGGTGGCCTTGAAGGTGGTGGATGGCCAATCACAGTAACATGGTAGCCCTGGGAGACCTATCAGGGAGAGAAAAGTTTAGGTAGTTCCATGTGACGTTACGATAACCAGCACTCTCTCATCTGAATGTTGCTCTAGATGCAGATGTTGGTCAGCGATGTGTTATGACAACCCAGATAACCAATATTCAGTTCAGCAAGCATGGCTCACCTGTTGTCCACTGTCAGAGGTTGTAGAGGAGTCTAGCGTCACAGCTGGCTCTGGGTCTGCCTCACTAACACACACAAACACACACAGAGTATCAAAATTAAGGCCAGCCCTTCACTTAGCAATCCTGTTATTTTCAAACACTCAGCGCAGGAATGTGTGGGTTTGTGCTGATATACAGAGCAAACTCACCCTGGTGGAGGCGGTTCGCTCTGACTGGCTGAGTGCATAGGAGAATGGTGGTCGAGGGCGGGTGCAGGTGTGGGCGCAGGTGTGGGTGCAGGTGCAGGCACAGGAGAAACCTCTTGTATTTCAACAGGGGGAGCTGCAGGCTGAGCGGGCAGGGCTGGTGCTGGAAGAGGGACAGGGGTGGCATGTACGCTGGTCACAGCAGGGTGAGAGATGTTGGCTAGTAGCGGGTCCTGCTGCCTGGAGGGTAGAGTCCTCATTAACTGAGGGCGAGGTGGGGGCGGGGCGGCTTGGTGCTGCTGTTTGCGCCCATGTTTGGTGTAACCAGTCTCATTCTTAAAATTGTTCACAGCCTGCAGGAAGACAAGGAGGCGTGACATGTCACGAATGATTCCACATATTTCTCTGCCACACAGCCTTTGGGGAACTGTTGTCTTATCTATAATTTTGTCTCAGGAATGACGCAGTACAACATATCAGGGTGTGCATGTGTGAGTGGGTCACCTGGCGAAGAAACTTGTTGGCGATGAGGTTGTCAGGTGACACGTCAGACTGTTTGCAGGTGAAGCAGATGTGCTCCTCTGAGTCCAGCAGGCTGGTCCTAATGCCTGAGAACACACAATCAACAACATGAGAGCCCACGAGAGTGCAGCACACAGAAAAGCAACAAAGATGGTGAGTAGTACTCCTATGGTAAGAAGTGCCACCATTGCCATTCAATCCTACTAGACTTTGGCACAACCGGCACAGTTAGCCAAGACTGACTAAACCAGTATTCTTTTAAATCACTTTCTTCTACATGCTTGCTTTTATGTAATGGTATTTTATTAAGTCCATTTTATGTGTTGCTTTTATGTTCTTCTTTACTTTTATGTTTTATCTTTTTCAAACATTGCTTTTGACTTTCTACTTCATCTTTCGCTTTCATTTACTCCTTTGTATGTATTTTATTATTATTATTGTTATGACTGCATTCTGTAATCCTGTATTAACTCACACTCATCGCAGTAACTGTTTCCACAGCAGGGTATGACTACAGCATCGGTCATCAAGTCGTTGCAGATCGGACACAGTAGTTCATCAGGGATTGGGTCGGACTCATCCTCAGATGACGACTGGTCCCGGGGAACGAAGGGAGGGCGCTCCTTCTTGCCTAGGGCATATGCCTCCCTGTATGAACACAGATTATTTTCTGTTTTGGTTTAAACCAGAATACAGGTATCACTAAAACCAAAATAAGAGCATCAGTAATAAGTGTATAGATGAAGCATTGAAGTTTCAGAAGTTGAGCTTAAAGTTAAATTTAGTGTCAGTCCAAATTAATTTTTGCATATGACACTATGGGATGTTTCCAATACCTGCTCAGACTGTATAATTAAGAATGTTTATGAGAGTGTGTGTGTGTGTGTGTGTGTGACACGTACGCATCTATAGCAGGAATTGCATATTCTCCAGTGCTGGTTAACATGGCTCCCTTGGTGCCGGGCTCTGCTTTAACCATGAAGCTCTGAGGAATCCCCTTACTAATCCTTACTGGTTTGGGACCCTCCACACTCTTATCCTGGACCCAAAGAAGGTAAAAATACAAACAACAAAATGATGATTCCAACTGCAAAAAATAGGATAGGATATTAAGAGTTCCAATATTTTGATATGTCAATAACATCACACGGTGTTGTTTCAATGCATGTGGCATATTGTGGGATTTATACATAATGGTTACCATTTGCATGGGGCATTGGCGTATGTAGTGGCCAGCCTTTCCACAGCGGAAACAGGTATAGTGAGCTGGCGGAGGTCCAACTGCCTTCTTGGAGTAACTATGGAGACAAGTATACGATGTATTAACCAAATACAGCTAGGTTATGAGGGTCAAGTGTGTGTGGGATTACAAATAATGTGGTCAAAACCGCATGGGACTAGGATCATTCTTTAGTGCATGTGGGTGTATATATACTGACTGTATAGGATCATAGTCATGGTTGGACTGAGAGATCATGGCTTTAATCTTGTCCTCCTCTGATGCATTTGCGTCAGCCAGGTTAGCCGTCTAAGACACAAAAAGAAGAGATGAAAGCAGAAAAAAAGGATATCAACCTCAAGAGAAGTAGAGGAAGGGTTATTTCCTTATGAAATGCTTTCTGAAGAAGTAAAAACAAACTTTAGGAAAAAGTTATATCGTATTGAAATGTTGCCAGTATGTACACACACAGTACCTTGGAGAGTTGGGCCAGTGACAAAGAAGGGGATGAATCAGTCTGCAGGAGAATCAGAGTACAGACATTAAAGGTGTTACCGTGACATCTAGGAGACACACAGCGGAAGGCCAGAGCCCAGACAGATCCCCACCACTACCGTGTTTAGTCCCATGGAGTCTCCATCTCACTCCTCATTCCTTATGAAAATGAAAATGACCGGGCACCAAATTTAAGACCCTTTTCAGTGCAAGATGGGCAGGAACTAACGCAGGTATGTGGGAGCAAGCACTCAGATCAAGACATGGTTAACAAGGCCTATATGCCGCAATGCTTACTCCACTACTGAGGGCATAGGGTCTGTTAGATGTGTGTTGAAGTGTTAATATTAAGAAATATTGACCAAAATGTTATGGTTGTGAGTGTCTCATCTTAAGTTCTGTCTATTCAAAGCTGCTCACACAGAAGAGCCCTATACGTTAAGAAATTACCCTAAAGCAGGGATGTAATCAATACAACAAAAAAGAACGTTTTCAAAAAAAAAAAAAAAAAACAGCATTATGGCCAACACCCCCCTGCCCTAAAAAACACCCCTGCTAAAAGTAATACCTATTCACTTGCACAAACTTTGTCTACAGACAATTATCTTTATCTAAATCTTACTCCAACAAATATTCCGTGCATATAGGTCTGTGGTTACTTCCATCTCTAGCTGTTATGTTCTAGATAAAGTAATCTGCATGAGTATCTGTTTCACCACATGCATTTTTCTTTTCCACTTAGGCTTTAACAGTGAGTGAGCTACATCAAGAGTTTTACCGCTGGCACATTACTCTACAGAAATCCTGGTGTTTCTGTTACTGTGCAAGGGAGTTTATCATTCTAAACTGATAATTAGATGCTGAATTTTAGCATGCAATTTCCCTTCACCAGGCACCAGTGCTGTACTGGCTCTGCAAAAGGTTGTTAGGTTTGTTAGCAATTTCCATAAAATCCATGGGAATCCTGTAAGATGTAAATTAATGAGCTAGCTTCAAGGGAGCAGTACCAATTGGTTTCAGTGGAAAATTTAAAAAGTATCCATTTATATGACTGCCAATATAGAAATGTTTCTTAAAAAATAAAGAAAATTGCCTGGTGAAGAAAAGACACCTAAGAGAAACTGTTGTGATATCCCTTTTTCCCTAAAACAGCCCCTATACCACTAAATAGTGGAGAGTGAAAGCAAGTGACAGGGATGTCTACATAATGCAGGCGAGGAGTCTGTCAACCACCAGAGCAAAGTCTAATTCACACATACAGAAAAAGCAAATATTTACAATAACAGCAAAGAAAGACTACTATGCCTAATATACAGTTTTGTGTAAATAAATAAGGGGCAGGCTGGGCTCTCCATCATGATATGCAGGGCTTGGAGGAAAGGCCGGGTTTTGCAGAATGCTGCGGAGGGAACACACAGGGATCTGGTGCAAGTGGTTCTGACACGGAACCACTGAACAACTTTATTGACAGGTTCTGCAGCTTACAGCTTACAGGACACACTACACCAGCACTTCTCACTGCAGCAACCATGGAAAGCCTCCAGAGATTGACAGGTTATTTAATTGACTGATTGTGTCAAAGAACTCTGTGATCATGTCACAATATTATACTTCAGTGGCCAAGTCACAATAGCATCTCACTTATCAAATCTACCTTCTCTTATTGATGCCCCAAACCACAGTTTTAACAAAACACTTGAAGCTAATAGCTGCTTTTTGCAGAATAGACATTTTAGAATCTAAATTAATGCAAAGCATTTAACTCAGCAGGGTAAAATCTATAAGATTAAGTGTTATGTGCAGTCCATATTCATTGAAGAATAGAACATTTTCATAATGAAATTGTACAGGACAAAACAATTGACAATAGCAAATGTTACTGAACATTTCAAGTTTAGCAGGGTAAGCTTTCAAAAGAAATCACTAAGCGAGTCTATTCCACTCACACAACTTTAGTCTTGTAATCAAAGTTAATTACAATCAATCCCAGCCACACTTTACTCCACTGGGTTCTTAAACCACAAAAGAAAAAAATATTTTCACAGAAAATAAAATGACAGTGTAACAGTTAAACATAGTTACCATAGTTTCCTTTTACAAACCCTTCACATACATTTGCCTGACCAGAAGCAGGCTACAACACCATTTCATTATGAAATACAGTTATAACAGTTTAAGTGATTCTTCAATCAATCATAACGTGGCAACAACAGGGTTCAACAATTGGTCAATCAAGTCAGGGTATCCAAAAGCAGCTGCTAAACCAGTCTGTTGTTTCTCTCACCAACCTCATTTCATGCAGCAAAATTGTAACAGTGGAATCACACCTACTAATGTAAAACTTATACTTGAAGCAGAGAAAGTCAGGAGCCTTGGAGAGAAACAACAAACTACTTTAACTGTGGTGACTTTAGGAAACCCACCCAAAAAGACAATAAATGACATATAGAGGTTGAGATCTCAACACAAATGTAGCCAACACACAGTGAACAGGAGATACACACAACTTGGTCATCATTGACAGAATGTTCTTGAGAAAGGTGATTTAAGCCAGAGAGAGGGGGAGAAAGATAGAGGTGAGAGGAGGACAAGAGAGAGTTGTGTGTTTACATACGGGTCTAGAAGATCCCACCACAGCTGTGTCAGAACGATCTCTGCAGAGAAAAACAGGAGAGAGAGGTACCATCAGTTAGCAACATAACAAGATACTCATGACCTTGAATCACTGCTTGTGAAAACGGCTTCAATTCTGCCTAACTAACCATTTATGATTTAATGTGACATTATGCAGAGCTAATAAATTTGTTCATATACTTACACAATGAACGTCCTGCCAGCAGGTTTCACTCCGCCAATCGGAGTACGTCGGACGATCACGGAGGAATGTTTAGGTATGTGGGCTTCATCATCAGTGTACTCTACGACATGCAAAAAATACGAGACATGAAAAAATGCACTATCACAAAAACACACTCACTTAAATAGAGACAGAATTTAGGTGACCATTACACATTCAAATATATAAACAGGACCCGTGCCTGACAAAGGAACTATGAACTGTACCACAGAGTTAAATTATGTCAAATTCTTCTGTACCGTTACGAGTAGAACCAGTAATAAGATGTGGGGTTAGCATGAATAGGTTACAGGGCTCGGTAATAACACTGATTTTCCTTGAAAAATTTGTTAAAGTCTGAATCAACATTTTGAAAAAGCCTTTTTACAGTGGATGTGTGAAGCTTTTTGATGAGTGTAATTTGCAATGTATCACCTGTCCTGCTGATGTGCTCTGCTGAACTACTAGGCTACTGGACCAAATTGTTGTTTTTTTTGGGGATGTTTTGAACAACTTGACTACCAATGCCCCTGAAGCCAGCGCCTAAAGGCAGGTGCCTTGATGCATTCTGGATTAAAAACCCATAGTGGAAAAGAAGACTCGGATAAAAGAAAAGCTATATATGTAAGCTACAGAACTGGTATTGTAAATGAGTCGATATGGACGGAATCGCATAGGGAAATCGGTGCCAATACCCAGCCCTTATCGTATCATCACAATTCAAACCACATTAACTTCAATATTTTGGGCTTTTCAAAAACTTGAGAAATAATATAATAAATTACCATCAGTTTATTTTGCTACCACAAGACGAGAGAATTGACTTGTCAGAGTGGACATGCTGTCATTTAGTAACCTACCTTCCCGAGTCTGCGCATTGGTGATCTGCAGGTCGCAGTCTGTGGCCTTGAGACGCTCCCGAGCCATAATCTGCCTTTTAAGCTCGCTGAGCGTGATATGCAGCCCATCGAAAGTAACTGTGTTGTAGTCCAGTTTGGAAGAAAATTTATAGTGAACACACGACATTTTTACAAGACTAAGCACTTACTAAACTTAGCACATAAAACACAGGTCTGTTATGATAACAAAGCAAACAGCGTCAACACTGAACACAGGAGGCTATATTCTTGTTATTTTTGTGTGTAAACAATCCCTTCTTTATATTCGATGAAACACTGTATAAATTGGGACAAAGAATGGACTGAGATAGGGGGTAGCTCGCAGATGTCGACAAAGTCCTTGTTATCCCCAAAGAAAATCACCGGTGTGTGAGGCCAGAGCGCCATGGAGTGGCGTCTTGTACCTTACCAGTTCTTTACAGTCCGATAAAACACAACATAAGACCACCAATCCAAGCGAGTCCATGCGGTATATATGATATTACATGGAAATAAAATGAGGTCAAGTCCGTCGTTAAATGTCTCTGAGGGAAAGCCCGGGCCTTACTTCACGCCACTAAGATAGCAGCAGGCCTCGAGTTCCCTATGTGTGTGAGTCCTTGTGATATGCCTTTAGGCGCAGTTCTTCTTCAATCAAAAGAAATCGACCCCACCAAAGGTCCACATAATCGCATGCTAGCTTGAGATGAGTCCACAGATCTTATGTCTTCGTCGATGATCAAGGTAAACCCTATTCTGAAAACACAACCGAACGTGAAAATGTACCGTTAGCGTGTAAGCTAATGGCAAGGCTAGCATAGAAAACCTTGGAGTTAGCTAACCTCAGCTCACCACTCAGCATATGAAAACACCATTGGCCTAACAAAAGCAGCGCTAACGCTAGCGTCACGTTGCTATGCTAACGATACTAACTGATCTCGAATAATTTAGTCAAATCCATCTATTAACTGTTACGTAGCAGCAAGCCAAGTTCGTTCTTCGGTCGACGGTTGCTCTCCACCATAGGAAGTAAGCTGTGTATCCAAATGTTTTAGTTTAAATCCATAAAATCCATTTCGGCGATCCGTCCTGTTCTTCCTCGCTGTTTCATCAAAATGGCGCAGTAGTCTTTCAAATACGGAAACGGAAGTATCCAGGGTTCTGCCAAAGACTACACTGGGGTAACAAGAGGTTTCATATCTGCCTGCTTCCTCTACGGCTTCGACTATTTTCCCTACTGTCACATGTAGATGATAGCTGAAAATATAAATGAAAACAAGCCTGAGTTAATCTACACAAAAGTATAATTTCAAATAGGTAAAAAATGTCATACAGTTTAAATGAATTATCAATCAATCAGAACAATTATTTCAAAATATATCATCAAAATAAATATATACAATAGTTTCTGTGAAATGGAATCCAAGTGTCACAATTGTTTTATATGTAGGCGAGTGAACACATAAAACAAATACAAAAGTATTAGGTAAATTAATTGTATCATTATTATTATCATCATCATCATCATTACTCTTAAGCCTTAACCCAACTCGTCTGTGCATTGTAAATTTATTGATTATGCAGAGAAATTGTTTATCACTGAGCTTAGCCTTTACCACTGAGCTAGCCTTTCACCTAGACGACCATATGGTCCTGGGGATAATGGACTTTGTCTCCAACAGTTTCACTTTCTCCGACCTCCTACACACTTTAACTGGCTCCCCGCAGGGCTGCGTCCTCTCACCCCTGCTCTACACTGATGACTGAAGGTCAGGGGTTGTCATGCAAGCCAAAATTCTGAAGGGGGGCCTTCCCCAGAAAAAACAAAAGAGAGAAAGAAAGAAAGAAAGAAAATCATGACGTGATTTTCTGCAGTTTGACATTTTTTCAAAGACTTTCGGGGGATTATTTTTTTAGAAGTTCACTAAATCAGTTTTTGTAGCTCAGTCTAAATCTTGTCTGCTTCACCCCAAAATTTTAAGGGCCATAAATTCACATAAAAAGACTATACAATGCCTAGGAATCACCAATGAGTGAATACACTCGACGAACGCTGGGATGCCATACATTGTGTTCTTTAATGTTCTTGAATATAATTTTTCTAACGAATTATAATTCCAGGTCATGTGTGCAACTTTGTGGTGTGACACAGAATAAAAATGATATTTATACATGCACAGAGGCATCGGAGCAATAAGCTATTCGGGGGCGTGGGTTCGAATCCCATCGCTACCAAGTGGCTTTTGCACACCTTGCAACAGTGCTTAAAAAAAAAAAAAAAAAATGAACACATTCCAACCCTCATACAGTAGGCTTATGAATAATAACCACAATAAGTTGTCCTGCAGAATACCGCTTGTTTGTAATACTCTCACCTCCCTGTGCAGAGGGCAGACAAGTGCAGCCACGATTTCCATTTCGCCTCTGGTATTGCGCCAACAGTGGAGAATTGATCAGTACTTAGTGTGTTTTTGCATTGCATAATCGATGTGGTCCTAGCAAATATTTCAGCTGTTGCCGGTAGTTCATGTTTGCAGGGCACAGTCCTGATTTCATTGATTGCTGAATTTTCTTCATTAATCATTAAGGGACAGAAGAGGGAAGTTAGACACACAGAAAGTCCAGTGAGCCTACAATTCTTCTCTAAAAGCATCCAAGTGGAGTGGATGCACTTTCTCTTTGGTTGTCATAGCTCCTTATGTCCACATACAGCGTGAGAACCTAACTGTTTTTCAGTGCAGGGGTCAGTTATTTGCTTGTTTGTCTTGTGTGTGCCTTTGTATTTGGCTTAACAAGAATTGATTTAATGTTAAATCAATGTTACAGCTTCAACTTACACTTCATTGAAACAATGTTAGGTTCTGATGTTTCATTTGCACCCATATTTAATATTGAAACAATGTTGAACTTTGAATGAAAATTCAACAGAAAATGCATCTTACTTCAACAGTTATCAACCTCTTTTAAATCTTATTATTTCATTGTTAAATTGATCCTGCTTTTTCTACAGCCAGGATCATAAAGTGAAATGCCAGCTTAATAATACTGAAACTACTTGGCCTAAATAAAACACGTGCATAACATCAGATACTCATTTTCATTTATTTTATTGACAAAAAAACAGAGGAATAATAAGAAGGACATGCCAGAGAACAATATCCATGATTACTTACAGTCACCCTGAAGGGGAGAAAAGAAAGAAAAAAAAAAACAGTCTGTGTGGCGACCACTGCCATCCAGGACCTCTGCCATGTCTGGGCTGCCCAAGCAATGCCATATTCGGAGATATCCTCGCCCATTTTTTGTTTCAAGGGTCTAAAACAGAAAAACAACAAATGGTATTAGACCATAGGCCTACTGAAAACAATACTCAATCATTCTATAGGCCTATTATATTACAGAACTGTACCCATTACAAAATGTAATACATTAGCCTACAGAATTACCCAAACCATGAAAAATGAGCAAATATACTTAACAAGCAGAAAGAATAAAGGCCTCTCTGAAATGAAAGCCTGCCTCCAATAAAGGCCTGGTAAGCTCCGCAGTTGAGCTAAGTAAAGACGCGGTCACTGCTTGAGGAAATGCGGTATGGCTGCATGTGAGGAGAAAGAAGCCCATATCTTCGCAAATAACCATGCAAAAGTTGTAAAAATACGTTGGAATATCTTAGATATATTAATGTGGATGCAACGAAATGTGTAATTGGTTCTTTATGACAAGCATTTCACAGAATTGCTCTTGATGTAAACAGAACCTTATTTAAATGGCGACTTAACGCCCCCTGAGGACGTATAAGAAACTGTTCTCTCTGCCAAGTCATTATAATATTATTATAATTTAGCAGTAATTTTGAAAGAGCAGCGGTCAGTGGGGGAACTCAAACACACGGCCGACCAATGGTGTAACTTCATCACTCATCACTCAGTCAGTCACGGACATTAACGTTTGTAGAGCTGGCCCTGCTGTTGCGGTCCATCCAAAAACTATGGAACTTGCTAACGTTAGCTAGCTAACTTAGCTAACGTTCAGCAAGAGGGCGTTTTCTCACAGAAGCACCGAATAACCTAGCCTTAGCTAAAATGTTAAATATTCAGTTGAACTACGCTGTATATCGCTCAAAAACCACAGAGACATAAATTCAATCTGTAACCTTACCTCCTGTACAGACTCAAACAAGTCCGCTCAGTGTCCAAGTGAAAGTCATCTGATGGTCAACCATAAATCAGCGTCTATTCAATGACACTGATTTCAGTGTCTACAGGACAACTATAAATCAGTGTCTGTTCAGTATCTCTCATATCAATGTTAGGAACTTACAACTATCATCGACATTGTACCGTTGATCTCTCAACGTTGAAATTTCAACCCAAAATGATGATTCTGATTAAAAAAACAAAACAAAACAAACAAACAACAAAAAAACATCTCATCAATGTCACATTGTTATCTATGGTGCTGTGGACATTTAAACAAGAAATGTTTGAGGACACAATCTGATGTTTTTAATATTATCACCCATTCTCTCTCTCTCTCTCTCTCTCTCTCATGCACCTGAGGCCTGCACTACACATAACAAAATGACGCTACAATATCAAACCACACTCATTTCTCACCGATATCTTCTGAGTTTGTAGCTTTATTTGATGTAAACAGAGACTCAGCGACACAACCATCAGGACAGAACTGTTGTTGTTACACCACTTGTGCATGCTTACGCAAAACACACGCACACACATAGAAAGAGAGAGAAAGAGCCCTAATGCATTTAATGGGGTTTCGATTTTCAGTTCAGGTCAACAAAAAAGGAGGACAAGAACGAGACACCTAATTATGTCATCTCCCTGATGTGTGTGTATGTGTGTCTGTGTTGTATTTTCATTTACTGTGATAATTTTCTATTTTCAATGGCAAGTCCCCCTTTCTGTCTCTCTTTCTGTTTTTCTCGCGCGCGCGCGCGCGCGCACACACACACACACACACACACATTCCTATTAATACACACACCCATACACACACACACACACACATCCACGCACACACACTACAGATATATAGATATAGCTACTTTAATAGCATAGCAGATTGACATACAAAGAGGACAAAATTCTCCAGTCACAAAATTGTCTTCTTGTTCACTTCTTTATCTCAAACCATGTTAACAGTAAATCATAGATACACTGGCTTGAGTCTTCAAAGCTTTTCCTACTTCCTCACCCAGAGAGGGCAGAGGACTTGAGGTTTGTTGTATTGCATGTTTTCCCACTGCTACTCCCTCTGAAGTTCCTGCTGGTGCATGTTCTCACCCCCTCGCCTCCCTCCTGCCGCTCCTCTCCTCTCAGACAGGTGTGGTCCTTCTGCTGGCAGCGCAGTTGCCTGGCACCATGTCTATGTTGTTGTGAGACACTGCATTGGCTATATTGTTCACGGCCATGTTGATCTTACCGTCCTTGAGAGGTGAGGCCAAAGTGTAGAGCATAAATTCCGAGCCCACTGACATTGACGTTGGCAAACTTGGCATGGCGGTGACCTTGGAGTTGGCAGAGGGGGGCGGCTCTCGGTCTGGCAGCGAGGAGGCTCGAAAAGAGTCGCCGGTGCTGTGATTGCTCCTGTAGCTGGATCGACGGCAGCGGTTCTGGTAGTAGCGGTTGCGGTAGTAAGATGAGCCGCGGGAGATAGGCGGCTTAATGAGCGAGGGTCGGCCGTGAGTGCGCAGCTGCCTGTGCTTCTCTATGAACACATGCACCGCCAGCACGCCGACCATCTCAGCCAGGACAAAGGACAGAGCTCCGAAATAGAAGGACCAGCCATACGAGTAGCTCTTCTTGTTGTCGGTCTGGCTGGGGTCACCCGAGTTAGCCGATATGTACACAATGATGCCAATGATGTTACTGAGACCTGAGAGGAGTTCAGGGGAATAGACAGAGTCAGTTAGATATGGGAGGCAAAAAAAAAAAATCATTATAATGGAAGCATGGAGATTGCAAGAAAGATAACTACACCACAGTTTGAAGAGTTTGACCAGGAAAACATTAAAAAAATGTGATGTTTCGGATTAAATTCAAGGTTATTTGTGTGAACCTTGAATATACAGAGGAAGAAATCAGGCAAAACAGAGAACACGATGCAGAGAAGAACAGAAAGCTTTAGGCTTTAGTCAGGCGATAATGTAACTTGGCAGCTGTTTTCCTCAGACTCCAGACAGAAGCTGGTCATGGCCATGCCTATGGAGATGGATTAATGTTATCTGTGTTGCTATAAACAGGACTGTGGACAGTTCTGGTTGATGGATTTGCCTAATGAGATAGCAGAGGGAGACACAGAGAGCTATTAGTTATTTTGATGTCCAGCAGTATTGGGCATGTTTTCCGGTCCCCAGGCAATAAATTGGAGCTAACCTGTACATCAACCAAATGTACAACCTGTTTAGGAATCACTAACCTGTCTAACTAGCTTTCCTATGTTAATTGAGCTTGTAGGCTAACTGTGGCAGCTGTACCACTTTGGTTAGCAGACACATGATGTATGCTGTGTCTAGATTGTCTGGGGAGACTGAAGCGCAGTGCATAGCACTTTTTTTTAAATTTATTGCCTTTATATTTGCAATTTATTATATTTTATAGTTGAGCAGGGTGGCAATAAGGAAGCAGTGTAGTGCAGGGCATTTTGGTTTTCTGAGAATCTCAAAATAAGTGTGTGTAAACAGTGTATCCATTTTCTCCTCCAAACTCCTTTAACTGTAAACTGTAAACAAAATGAAATGTGCTTAGAGGTTAAAAAGTCATAGGGTGGAATTATGCTTTAATGAACCAGTTATGTTGTTAGTGAATACAGTCTTATGTCATAAGGAAGGCCAATGGAGCATACTACAAAAACAAATGCATATGGAACATCAATACATTTTTAGGCTGGGATCACATAGGATGCTCTTTTGGCAGGTAGATGTGCCTTTTTTCTAATTATTTTCCATGAGTCTAAAGCTTTTTGCAAGTTGCTTTTGTGCACCAGGCGTCTTGTGTTTATCTGCTGTCAGTGCTTGAGGTGCACCAATTTGAAAAGGATCCTACTTTGATGCATCCAAGGAAAAAGTGCCCCATGTCACTCATATATCGGAGTGCAGTTACCTAGTAATGGCAACAAAGGCAGCTTCCAGTGCAAGCTGCCAGCAAAATGTGTTGGATCCGATCCCAGCCATATACCATGTAAAGAAATAATAAATGGCTGTGTTGCTAAGTATTTTGGAAGGCGATTTTTGCCCCATCAGCCTTCCACAGCTGGATGATGCATAGTTTGTGGGCATGCACTTAAAATGTGATTTGTGTATGTTTCTGACCTGCAGAGACAAAGAGTATACCCGCGCTGAGAATGACATTGTATCGTGACTTGTAGAACTCACTGGCAGCAACACACACACCTCCTAGAAACAATAAGCCCACACTGAGGATAGGGAAGAGACTGGATGCACGAACTGCTCCTGAGAGGACAGGACAGGACAAGAGAACAAGATGAGACGAGAGGCAACAGAGGGTGAAAGGGAAGAGAAAAGCTTGGAGATTATTTGAATGTACAATATTTTGATTGATTGTATTAGATTTCAGCACATGCAGATTGGTTACTCACGTAGTAAATACTCTGCAGCATCCTGCTCATAGTCCGCATCCTCAGGAAAGTGATCGATGTCTTTACATACACCACGGAATGTTCCTGTACAAGTACAAGCAATTTGCGTGTGTTAAATGTGTGTTTGTGTGTGTGTGTGCATGTGGAAGTAACACAATCATTTGATAACTAATGGGTTCTCACCACAGTGTTCTGTATAAGCATTATTACACCAGACTGAAGATTTATTACACAGGTCTTATTACCAATAAGACCTGATCTACTAGGGCAAACTGAATTCTGTTAATATTAATAAGGCCCTAATGACTGTGCTTTACATCTTTATTATTATTATTATTATTATTATTATTATTATTATTATGGTGTTTTTCTGTAATACCTTTGTTTTCTCAGTGGGTAGAAAACATGAAAATGCACAGGGCAGTAGTCTACATAA